>JAJPUD010005131.1:113962-156835 GCA_023553655.1 Myrmecobius fasciatus | reverse complement strand
TATACAGTTATCTTACTGCACAAGAAACATCAGATCTAGAAAGAGAAGAAAAAAAAAACAACCTAAGAATGAAAACAAAATGCTTGGAAATATTCACAGAAAGCGTTAAAATGCTGTGTTGTGGTTCACTCTCAGTTCCCACAGGCCTCTCTCTGGATGTATATGACTATCTTCATCACAGAACAACTGGTTTGAATCACATCATTGTTGAAGAGAACCATGTCCATCAAAATTGATCATCGTATAGTCTTGTTGCTGTGTATAATGTTCTCCTGGTTCTGCTGATTTCACTCACCATCTAACTGAACTATTTACACAGTGATGTCACTTTAGTCCTTTTCAAGAATGAAGGACAACAATCAGTTAATTCAATAGAAACCGAAGAATCAAGGCAGTAATTTTTTCATACCTAAATTTAAATTTATGGAATTTTTTCTAAATTTTCTGACTTAATTGTTTTCCTTTTGAAATCGCCTTCCTAAAATCACCTTTTCTTTTGGGTTTGATCCAACCAAAATTCTTTTTCTGAGGCGGTCACCCTTTGACTCTTTAAAAAAAATTTTTTGGATATTACCTTTTTTTTTTTTTTTTACATTACAAACATTGACAAATTACTTGCACTTCATGAGAGGCTCTTCGTAGGAAAGTTTAACAGCAAAATAAAACTACTGCTAAAGGACCTCATCTGAAGTTCCCTGAAACATTTCACATGTGTAGTATGCCTCCCACCCCTCTTTTTTCTTCATAGAAATCTAGTTTTTCATTTTCATCCCCTTTTCTACTAGAAGAAAAAGAAAAAATAATTTTTCTTGTTACAAACATGCAGAATTGCCAAACAAATTCTCTAGTTAATAAAATTCATTTTCTGAAAAAAAAAGAAAGAAAACTTAGAAAGTGCTACCTTTAAAAAGTATATATATTAAAGATAATGTTAGTCAAAAGTGTTTCTCTACTCTGTGCTTCATGGAAAACATTTTTAACTGTGAAAGTAGCTTAAAGAGTTAAATTTTTGGCACAAAACATTATCTACTTTACAAAGAACAGTGGGACGAACATGACACTTGTACTTTTCAGGGGAAATTTGCTTTTAAAAGCTCAACATAACACATCCTCCTCTTTGACCTCAGCTACAAAACTGTCCTATACAATTCTCCTACATGCTTACCTTCTGTCTGACTGGATTAATGAATCTAGGAATAATAGGTCTCTGAGGTGATTTACATGTATTGATTAAATGTCAGCATTGAAATGAAGCAGCTTCAATTGCTAAAGACATAGAGCACAGAGACAACACAATTGGAACCATTGTTTAAATTACTTAACAATTTTTCTTTGCGTAAGATTTTTTTGGCTATATTTATTCCAATAGTTGTACAAAAGAAAGACTGTACAAAAGATGCTGAGTTGTGTGTTCCATGAAATACAGATATAAGGAATTTTTCATGATTTGAGAAAATTAGAAGTGTAAGGGACCTTAGCCCAATTCTCTGCTTTACCATCTCTGAAAAACTACACATTTGTATAAGTTCTTTCATAAAATTTTATTGTATAATTTGTTGCAGATTAAAATTTAAAGAGAATTTGAGAAATTAATGAGGTGTTCCAATTTTTAAGAGAAGACTAAATTAGTTTTAGAGATTTATTTATAGGCAAATACAAAAAAAGGAAGAGAAAAAAATTATCCATTTGTTGAGTTTTGTTTTTGGCAAAAGATGGGGGAATGGCATAGGAAACTGGATTGAAATTCCATGAAATTTTCCTCTACTTCTAACCTTGCCTGAGCTTCACAAGAAGTCAAGTTTAGCCCCATTCAGGACTATTATGTTTTAGAAAAAGGGTGAGTCCTGGATCTGTAGTTTTAAAGTTTCCTTTTTCCAAAGCAAAACTGCCTAAAGCATGGAAAGATAATGTGATTTGACTTGTATCACATAGATAGTATATATATACATATATATATATGTATATATATACATATATACATATATATGTGTGTGTGTGTGTGTATGTGTATGTATATGTATGTATGGGTAAGAAATGAATCTATATTTTATATTTTCCTGGCTTTATGATCAGCTGTCTATCTTTCCATCTTCCTTGCCTCATTTAATGTCTTTTGATGAGGAAAAAAAAATCACAGCTACTATTTAAAAGTAAATCTGAAGGTTAGGATTACATTGTTCTAATGTAACTGGAGAATAGGCGATGGACTAATTGGAAGTATCATTAAGTATTTAATCTTGGAGGCTGCTTTGTTGTGAGTATTCCAAGAACTAGATTTTGGTCTCTCTCCATCTAACTTCTGCTTCTCTCTCAGTCTCTCTCTGTCTCTGTTTCTCTTTGTCTCTTGTCTTTCTGGGCTTTGTTGGGGCCTATCTTCCTGTCTCTCTCTCTTTTTCTGTATGTCTTTGAATCTCTTTGTCTTTTTATATTTCTGTCTTGTCTCTGTCTCACCTGCCTTTGTCTCTTTCACACAGACACATATACACACATACACACAGTGCTACATGTTACCTAGAAGGTTCTCAGATAGTCTGAAGGGCTCGTTTTTTCTTTGTTTATGTATTTCTGCCTTTGGCTTAAAATCCACCCTGGCTATATTTCCTCATTGATAGGTGACAGGGACTAGCACCTCAGTTCCAGCTCACAGCTTAACATCATTTCTTTTTTTAGAACAAAGAAATGTTTACTTAAAAGACATATGAATAGCAAAGTACAGACTTTTTCTTTTCAATGCCAATAGACACATTCTTTATTATATCACCTTGGTATTTTGGGGGGTAAAATCTAAAACTTAACTCTGCTCCTATATGGCATTTGACCCATCAGGTTCCTCTCCACAGTTAACATTATTGCTTCATGAGTCCTCATCTCAACTATTGCTGGGCTGAGGTACCAAAACTTTTTCCAGAAAGCTACTCCTTGTTCCATAAAACATCAGTTCTGTGTTGGCTAAAAACCCAGATGCTAGAACACGAAAAGAGGCAGACAGATTTTATGAGCCCACAAGATCATGGGCTTCCTTTCACTAAATGACCTTTTAGGTGATAGGTAAGGAATAATACATAAATAAAGAAGTTGTGATCAATGTCTGTAGTAGGCTAAATCTTAGTAAAAATCACCAACTGAAAAAAAATCAAATCAATTCAATTTCACAAATATTTAGCAAGTGCTGGTTATATAAATTACACCAAATATACCAGTCTCTGTCCTCAAGGAGATTTTGTAACATTTGAGGGAACAATATGCATACAAATAATAAATTAAAAATATTTACATAAAAATAAATTAAGGGCAGTTTTACTAATGACCATCAGAATCAGGGAAAACCCTATCTTGCAGGAAGGCATCTTACATGGTTATAAGGCATATAAATCCAAAGAAATGATGTTAAAAATGGTATTGAATTAGGTAGCCAACTGTTAAGCCGTGTTCAAGGGGACACCTGCTGTGCACAGAGATCAATAGCTTAATGCATTTCCAAAAGTTTATGATTATTCTTACTGCACTTCTCCTCTATAATATTTTTGCTTTAAATTCATCTTTTTTTGTGTTTTTGTATCTCTCCTCTAATTCTTCTACAACCACTTTGGGTTTATATAGTTTAAAATTCCAGTGATACTATTATACAGGCATGCAGGTTTTTATCATGAAGAACCTAAATCTTTACCTGATGAAAATGAGTGAGGATAAAAAGAAAACTCTATATGAGGTGATACCATGGATTTCTTCCAATTCATAGCTTTTTAAAAGTGTCGAATAATCAGCTTTTGGAGGGCATGGGGGCAGCATTGTCCAGAGAATCTCATTTTGACATCTCAAAAGGAAAGCAATAGAGGTTATGGAAGACACAGCTCTGAAAAGGGTCCATTATTAGATATTGAGAAAGACTCCCAGAGGGCTTGTGCTGCATCTTGGTATTTATTGAAATTTAAGCTACAACTAACGGGCTGGTTAATAACAATTCATGCAGTTGTCAATCTTTTTGACTAGTGTCATCAATATTTCACACTGCCACATAACAATTAAGAGGCAAAACTAGAAGAAGCACTTGGGGTGAAAAGTATTTCTAACACCATAATGAAATCGACCACATAGAATAGACATTTCCAATGTGAATTCTATAGAAGACTTTTCTGTGGCTTTCTTTTTGAAACATTATAATCACTGTTATTTATTACATACTAAAGTGCAGATTCACTGGGCAGCTTGTATTATTTGAGTGTATAAAATTCAATTAAAAGTGATTCCTTGTACAAGTGCAAGATTAACTCCCAATAGTATAAGAAGTGAATTATTGTAGGTCATGGCAAGATTCTACTTCATATAAAACAATTTGCTAGCCTATTGAGGAAACAAAAAACAAATAAAAGAACCTCAAGTATCTCTGGTTTAGGTGAAATTAATTTATTTATGTGTTGCTCTCTCTACGAAAGATTATCAGAAGTAAAATTTACTTTACATCAAAGTGTAATAGAAAGAATACTTAGTTTCAGGAAGATTTGAGTTCAAATTCCACTTTTGATATTTATTAGCTGAATCTCTCTGTTCTTTGGTTACTTTATCTTTAAAAGAGATAATGCATCACATATCCCACTGGTTGTAAGGCTCATGTTCATAACATTTTATAGATGTTGAAATACTATGTAAGAACAAAACACCATAATAGTTAACTTTTATGTAGTGCTTCTAGTTTTGCAAAGCACTTTGCCAAAATTATCTTTTTCCCCCTATGCAAAACAACTCTAGGTTGTACTTCTGTTATCATCTGAACTTTACAGATGAGGAAAGAGAAGCAAATAGAAATTAGGTGATTTTCCTAGGGTCACACAGAATTTATTGTTACTATTGTCAATGGGTATGGTCATGCTAGTAGTAGTAGTTTGAAGAACAAAGTCTTCTAAAAGATGAGAGGAACAACACATTATTATAATTCAGTCAATAAGCTAGTGTACACTGGATACCTTCAAATATTATTTCAAATTCAAGATGAGGATAAAATAGCATCTGATTAATGTTTTTTCCCTGTCACTTTTTGAACATTTCAGACACCAACTATCAGTAATGAGCAGTCCAGAAATTCTTACTTTCTTTAGAATGTAGACACTTGAGAGTGTTGTAGTACTGTAGTAACTGATCAGAATGTTTATACGGGCAAGAGACAGATTCCAAATTTATTCTACAGCTTTTGGTGAAGTTTCTAGAAGTTTTTGTATAGGTTTCATGTATTTCAGAAGCTTTAATATTTATATAAGTTCCTGGAAATTATTCAACAGTGCCATTCTGACTCTTTGTTTTTTTGAGGAATAACTTTACTAAAAGGCATTCTGACTTCAGTCTCTAGCTTTCTCACTCCCCATCTTTTCTTCATATGGATACAAACATAATACCATCAAAGAATAAATATTACCATCTCAGTGTCTTGGTTAGAAAACCTCCAGTGGCTCCCTATTACAGAATAAAGAGAATAAAAATACAAGTCTTTAGGAAGACAATTAAGGTCTCCTCTAATCTGCCTCCATTTTTATTTCTCCAGGCTCTCCACAAGCAGCCAACTTTTGGTTATCCTGCTATCTATTCCCTGGTTTTTCTCTGTCCTCTCTTCATGCATTTGGCCAAGGTGCACTTCCTTGAATTCATTCTCTTCTCTTCATATGTCAAAATGTCATGTCTTCCTCAGATGGCACCTGTTACATAAAGCTTTTTCTGGCATTCTCAGAGGACAATTATGCTTTTACTTTGAGATTTTCTCGAAAATGCCTCTTCTTTACCATTATTTCAGTCCAGCTCACTAGGTTATTTCACATAATAAAATAACAGTTGCTTATTCATTCAGCTATTTAGCTGAAAGAATCAGGGAAGTTCACACCTGTCAGATTGGCTAAAATGACAGGAAAAGTTAATGATGAATGTTGGAGGGGATGTGGGAGGGCTGGGACACTGATGCATTGTTGGTGGAGCTGTGAATGGATACAGCCATTCTGGAGAGCAATTTGGAGCTACGCTCAAAAAGTTATCAAATTGTGCATACCTTTTGACCCAGCAGCATTTCTATTGGGCTTATATCCCAAAGAAATCATAAAGGAAGGAAAAGGCCCCACATGTGCAAGAATGTTTGTGGCAGCCCTTTTTGTAGTGGCTAGAAACTGGAAATTGAATAGATGCCCTTAAATTGGAGAACGGCTGAATAAATTATGGTATATGAATATTATGGAATATTATTGTTCTGTAAGAAATGACCAGCAAGATGATTTCAGAGAGGCCTGGAGAGACTTACATGAACTGATGCTGAGTGAAATGAGCAGAACCAGGAGATCATTATACACGGCAACAACAGTACTATATGATGATCAATTCTGATGGACATGGCTCTCTTCAACAATGAAATGTTTCAAACCACCTCCAATTGTTCACTGAAGAAAGCCATATATACCCAGAGAGAGGGATGTGAAATGTGGACCACAATATATCATCCTCATACTCCTTGATTGATTTTTGCTTACATTGTGTTTCCTTTATCTGATATATTTTTTGTGTAGGTAAGATTTTTCTTGCACAACAATAAGTTTGGAAATATGTATACATATATTCGATTTGCCAATATTTTAACATAATTAACATGTAGTGGATATCCTGCCATCTAGGGGAGGGGTGGGGAGTTGGGGGAAAAATTTGTAACGGAAAGCTATGTAAGGGTTATTGTTGAAGAATTACCCACACATATGTTATGCAAATAAAATTAAAAAAAAAAGAATCAGGGAAGTTGTCATTATCTAATTTCAACTTATCTTTCCAGACTGTTTTCAGACAATTGTCCTTTATCTACCTACAATTCTAGCCAGACTAGAATATGCTCCTTCCTCTGTGTCTTTTCACAATCTGACCTCTACTCCTAGAATGCCCTCTCACTTAGTTTCCATTCCTTAATATCCCTAGTTTCCTTCAGGTCTCAGCTCATGTAATTTCATACTTCCTCAATTCTCCCTTTTGTTATTACTTTATATTGCTGTATATTTATTTCAAGAATCTTTTGTATTTCCATTTGTGTGTACATATGTGTGTGTGCATACATAGAAACGGAAATACAAAAGATAATTGAAATAAACAGTTTTTTACACAGATAAACACATACACACAAACATGCCATTTTTTTAAGTAGAATGCAAGATTTTTGAGGACAAAGATTGTTTTATGATTTTCTTTCCACCTAGCTCAGTGCCTGGCACTTGGTGGGATTTGATGGTAATTAAATCAGAAATAGGTGTATCCGAACTGTGCTTTGAGGGAAAATCAAGAGGTAAAGAATTGTGTTCCTAACATCAACAGTGGCTTGGGTGGTTATTACCACCTCAAGAACCAAAATGTTATATAAAAGGACACCTGAAATATAAGGAAGTACATGATTTCCAGAAAGTAACTATATCTTTCATGGTTTTCCTGAAGCTGATTCTTTGAATCCTATACATTTTTTTGTTTTATATTTTTCTTCCCAGATATGTCAACTCATGCCTATTTTTATATATTATATATAATTTTATTTTCTTGGGAAGCTAGGTGACACAATGGATAGAAGCAAGGACTAGAGTCCAGAAGATTTGAGTTCAAATCTGGCCTCAGATATTTTTTTGCTTGACTCTGAGCACATCATTTAACCTTTTTGCCTCAGTATCCTCATTTTAAAAATCAGATAACATCTCATAAAGTTGTTGTGAGAATTAAATTAGATAATTGTAAAATACTTAATATAGTGCATGGTAAGTGTTTTATAAATATGATGTTGTTATTATTTTATTATTTTTAATTATTATTATTAATAATTATACCTCACCTCATTCCCTAAATTTTATCCTTTCTGATAACCATTGAGATACTTGGCCAAGTCTGTGACTTTCATTTGAGTTTCTTGGCTCTCTTTGAAGGTGGAAATTATTGGAGTTGGAGAAGACAGGGCCATATATTCATAAGGCCGACATTGTCAATCCTTTCTGTTGCTTCCAGATGCTTACCTGATTCCATTTGAGTAATCACATGCAACCCCATCTCAGAGGCTATAGTCCTTGCAATATATTTGATCACCGAAACTACTTAATTGAGTTTGATAGGTAGTATTATTCAGAGTACAGAGTTTCACCTCTACATATGCAATGAAGTTATAGCTAAAGAGGATCAGCGCTGAATAGTTTTAACTTTTTGTGATTGAGTCTAGGGCAAAGTTGAGGACCAAATCTATTTTCTGACCTAGTAAAATAGCTTGAGTGCCTTCTCAGAATTGAAGTCATTATAAATGTTCCCCATTTTATCCTCTATTTGCACTAGTGACAGAGGAGAAAAAATGCCAGTCTGCTTGGAAACTGGAGAGATACCATATAACTTCACAAATTATATTTCTGGATTTATAGATAAAAAAATTAGTTTATACTGTCTTTTATTTCTTCCTGTATGTAGCCATCATTGCAATTTTTTGGGAGTAAATTAATACAGTTAAGCAATTTAATAGTCATGTGCAAAGGACTCTTACAGAGAATATACCAATTTTTTTAATAGTTGTAGAATCAAATTTGTCCTGAAATTTATCATCTATTTATGATGATAGAAAATAGTAATTCATGGCTTTCCATAATCAAGAGAAGTATTAGAGGCAGATTCTTGGTACACTGGATTTTATGGCCCTTTTAAATATGTTTGTAGTATGTCTTATTGCTCTAATACTGAAAAAAAAATGAATATGAAAGCTTACATTTCTAAAATCAAAATCCATAATTTTTAATTTTAATTATGTAGACAATATTCTTTGGAGATCTTCAGCATTATTAAATTAGTATTTTTTAGTTGACATTTTCGATTTAGATTGAAGATAGTACATAAAAGTTGTCAAACTATGCTGGAATTGTCAACATGAAAGGGAAAATTATTCTGTTTACACATAATTCAGACAATTTTGACTCTGACCATTTGTTAAAATCTATAATTAGTTTGTTGAATGTATGGCCTCAAATACAAACATTTTTCTACCTTGATTTAATGATCCTGACACTTTATTCAAAATTCCAAGAAATGATATATACTTAAGAACTGAATAAGACTTAATAAAGAAGTTAGAACCAGTTCAAGCTGGATTACTTTTTTACTATTCTACTTCTAATAATGGCAAATTGTAGATAATGGGGTAGATACTATACCTCTATTTTTCTTGGTATAGGGAATGCCCAAGTAAAACTGTGTACTTTTCTCTATATCTTTTAATCTGAATAATCTGAGACTTTAAATGATTTCCCAGGAGTCATAGAGGCATTCACTCATTCCAGTTGTTGTTGGCTTTGAGGACAATGCTCTATCCACTCTTATCTATAAGATTTCTTTTTTTTTTAAATAAGATTTTTTAATCTACATCATTGTTTCTTTGAAATATCTATGGTTGTCTATATTATCTTAGGTCAGGTCTTACCTTAAACCGGTCTGGTGACTTAGTCAGAATTGGATGACAAAGAAAAGCTCACAGACTATAGAATATTTAATAAAGAATGATTTATTTACTAATTTAAAAAGTTATTCATTAAAGACACATCACTCAATTGTGTGGGAGCAATTGTCCTAATATGCTGTATTTGACTTTGTTTGAGTGCCTAATGAAAAAGTTATGTTAAATTTCATGACAGTGAGGACTCCAAAAAGAGTAAGAAGAAGCAATTCCTTCTAAGCTGAATTTCTATACCAAGATGAAAAGAAAAGAATGTGAATGACGTCATTTTAAGTCTCCTCATTAATTAAATCTCAATTCATTCCCTGACTAACATAGCCTATGTGAATACCTATACTCCAAGGTGGCAACTTTATAGGACTGGGCAAATGTACACCTAAGTGTGTCTCTATGCAATTTTCATACTACTTGAAGGATAGCATTAGAAACCTCTCAGAGTCATTATCAGAGGTGTCAAAATATCAATCCCTATAACACCTTAAATCCAGAGCCCTCCTGGATAGAACCAAAATCAGATTAAAAAATAATTGGTGAATAATTAACAAATTAAATAAAAATAACAAGCAAACATATAACATTACATTTTAAATCTGTTGGTACTCATTCAGCAAAGATTCTTATATATGAAACATTTTTATTTGAGCTTGATACCACTGATCATGAATGTTATTTCTAATTCCCTAGTCCCAAGGTTCGCTTACAATCCCTTCTTGCCTGTTCTAAACAAGAATCAAAAATATCTTAGGAGCTGTCAGGAGAGTGGATTCATCTAGGTTATGGTAGAGCTCCAGGAACCAGCTCCAGGCTTTTTATGCATATTCTTCTACATTAAGTAAATAATGTCAAATGTGCCATTCAAATACTATTGACACACAGTTGTCATCAGAAGTTGAACAAGATGAGGTTCCTTTAGGTGATTTAGAACCTAAAGGAACCTCATCTTGTTCAACTTCTGATTTTATAGATGAAGAAACTGAGGCACTAAGTGGTAAAAAAAAAATTTTGCCTATAGTCAAACCAATAACACAGGAAAGCTGGAATCTGAACCATATTCTCTGATTACAAATACACAACTTTTCAAACTGTACTCTGATATGAGCAGGTTTTCTCAGCATTATTCAAACTACTATGCAGGGTATGGGGAAGAGAGAAGAGAAATGAAGGTAAGACCCAGAAGATAGATTAAACCTGGTTTTTAAACATTCTCATTCACAGAAGGCAATTGGACTTAAGCTTCATATACACCAGTTACTTTTTCTCAGTAGACTGGACTTCCAAATTCCCAAGCACCAAGTTTTCTTACTCTATTGATTGTGCATATAGAATCATCCCTCTAACTCCACATCAAGGAAAAAATTTGGGGGCTCATGTATTCTGTCTCATGTATTCTGCTATGTTCTCTCTCTCTATTTGTCATACTACTACATATCCTGAAGTCTTTATCCCTCTGACCCAATGTTAGACATTATTGACTTAAAATACGTGTTTCTGCCATCATACATTTTTCAAATGCCAGTGATCAAAAAGTACTTTACTCCTTAAATAAGCTCTGGGAGCTAATTAGAAGCTTCTGGTAATACAATCAGTCAATAAGCATTTATTAAGCTATTTCCATGTGTCAAGAAATGTGCTAAATGCTAGGGATATCAACAAAGGTATTCCTCTAAGACTTTGGAAGCTTAGGTAATACTATAAGAAACAGTCATGCCATTTTAATTCTTTTTTTTTTACATGAAGCTTTTTATTTTCAAAACACATGCATAGTTTTCAACAAACACCCTTGCAAAACCTTATGTTCCCAATTTTTTCTTCCTCCCTTTTCTTCAACCCTCCCCTAGATGGCAAGTAATCCAATATATGTCGAACATATGCAAATCTTCTATACATATTTCCACAATTATCATGCTGCACAAGAAAAATCAGATTAAAAGGAAAAAAATGAGAAAGAAAACAAAATACAAGCAAATAACAACAAAAAAGTGAAAGTACTATGTTGTGATCTACATTCAGGCCCTTCAGTCCTCTCTTTGGGTGCAGATGGCTCTCTTTACTACAAGATCATTGGAACTGGCTTGAATCATCTTGCTGTTGAAAAGAGTAACATACACCAAAAGGGATTATTGTATAATTTCATTTTTGCTGTGTACAATATTCTCTTGGTTCTACTCAGTTCACTTAGCAATAGTTCATGTAAGTTTCTCCAGGCCTCTCTTAAATCATCCTGCTGATCTTAACTTTATTTTTACATCAATCGACACACATACATAAATTCACCCTACTCTCTATTTACTTTACTTTATGGATTTAAAGTTACAGCTAGGTGTTACAGTGAATAGAATGCCAGGCCTGGAATCATGCAGACTCATCTTCCTGAGTTCAAATCTTGCCTCAGACACTTGCTAGCTGTAGGATCCTGGACAAGTTACTTAATCCAGTTTGCCTCACTTCCTGTCTGTAAAAATCAGATGGAGAAGGAAATGGAAAATTATTCCACTATCTTTGCCAAGAAAATCTGAAAAGAGTCAAAAGCAGTTGAAAAATAACTTAACAATGAGGGCAACAGAAACAAATAAAGTTAATTATCAATTGACATGGCAAAGTGCTTTGAAGTCATCTTAAATTTGTCATAAACAAATAGCACTTTTCAAACTTTTCCCACTATCAATTTCTTGCAAATCCATTTTATAATATACTACCACTCATTAATAAGGATTATTACATTGAGTCACCATTAGTACAACAGAATGTAGTTGGGGTTTTTTGGGTTTTTTTGTTTTTGTTTTTGTTTTTTGTTTTTGTTTTTGTTTTTTTTTTTCCATTAAGGCTTCTCTCTCCCTCATTTTTCTGTGCCCTCTTTTTTGTGGCAGGAATACAAGAGGAAAAGGGAAAGTAGATTTAAAGTTTTATAACTATAAGAAACTAGCAGTGAGGTAAGTATTCTCACAAATGAATATTGGCAACTGTTCTGCATTGTATATAATTTTAAAGAGTTGCTTGGGGCATTGAGAGATTGAGTTTTTCTGGAAGCAGATAGTACTTGTCAGAGGCACTGAACATTTCCCCATTTGCCAAGGATCATTTCTCTTTTCTCCAAACTTTGCAGTTGTTTGTACCTTCATATGCTTGTATCTTTTTGTAACATGAATTAACAGCTATCTGTTCATGTACCAATTCTTACTAAATTGTAAATAAAATGAAGGAAAAGATTTTTCCATGGGCAGGTAGGGGGCAGATCAGTAGTTTTGTGTATAGTAGATCGTGTGGTACTGTTTGCATTTACTAGGGATAATATGAAAATATCTGTCATGAACTTAATTCAATTCATCAAACTCTTCAAGATACCATGCTAGACACTGAGTTGTCCTTGCCCTCAATGAGCTTCCATTCTAGTTTCTAAGTGGGGAAATATAAGGATTAGGGGGATTTTAACTGTCCACAGTTAATCAAATGCAGTCCCATAGACACTAATTTCAAGAGGAAGAGAGAATTAGCATCTGAGAACTTCCAGAAATCTGTGTAGAAATATGCTTTTGATCTGTATTTTAAACAAAGCTAGAAAGATGAGAGGAAATGTGACCTATAGTTTCTTAAGAAAGGGTTTTTTAAAATACCCTACTTCTCATTTCCCTACCTTTCTACTCTGATTACCCAGACTAATCCTAGCTCTTCTGATCCCACTGAAGCACCTTCCTTGGGAATCAAACATTATTCTCTAATCCATATCACTTTGCTTAGTTATTTCCATAAGAATTGTTGTCTTGAAATCTGTCTCAATTAGCATCTTCTCTTGACTGACATCAGTGAATGAAATGAAAAGTCCACAGGATTTTCAAGAAATGCAGATTGCAAGCTTATGAGAAAATGCACACACACACACACACACACACACACACACACTATGGTTACACATACCTAGTGTGTTGTCAGTTTTCTTTTAGAAGTATCTTAACTGATTTTCTGACATTTTGTTTTTTTTTTCTATTTCTGCTAGTAGATAAATTTCCATTACTTTCAATTATAGTTAAGTGTGTGCATTGTGAATAAAAAAATGCTTCTAGTGATTACAGAATGAAACCCCTTGTCACTTTCTGCCTCCTGTTTAAATATCATTATGTTTCCATTTACATTAATTGTAAAGAAATAGATTAGGTTATCAAATATAAGCAGTGACTTAATAATACTAAAGTAAATATTTGCATTTGTGACAAATTGCCAGCCTCTTGAAAAGCTGCTAATTCATGCCAATCTCCTGACCCTCCCCCATATAATCACAACTAGTGTGATTTAAAACTATAATTTAGTTCAAAAGTTATTATTGTCTCTACTCTTGGTTCAATGGGTGACAAACTGTCAAATAGCCATATTTAAGACTGGATTTTCTTTTCCCTTCTTTTTTTAAGCTTTTTATTTTCAAAACACATACATAGATAATTTTCAACATTCACCCTTGCAAAACCTTGTGTTCCAATTTTTTTTTCTCTCTCCCTTACCCCCACCCCATCTTTTACACAACAGGTAATCCAACATGTTAAACATGTACAATTTTTCTATGCATATTTCCACAATTATTTTGCTGCACAAGAAAAATCAAATCAAAAAGGGAAAAAATGAGAAAAAAAATAAAATGCAAGCAAACAACAGAAAAAGTGAAAATAATATGTTATTATCCACATTCAATTCCCATAGACTTCTCTCTGGGTGCAGATGGTTCTCTTCATCACAACATCATTGGAACTATGCTGAATCATTTCACTGTTGAAAAGAGCCATGTCTATCAAAATTAATCTTTATATAATCTTGCTGTTGTTGTGTACAATGATCTCCTGATTCTACTCACTTCAATCAGCATCAGTTCATAAAAGTCTCTCCAGGACTCTCTGAAATCATCCTGCTGATCATTTCTTATAGATTAATAATATTCTCTAGAATTCACAACTTATCCAGCTATTCTCCAACCGCTGGGCATCCATTCAATTTCTAGTTTCTTACTACTACAAAAAGGGCTGCAACAAAGATTTTTGCTCATATGGATTCTTTCCCCCTTTTTATGATTTTTTAAAGATACAGGACCAGTAGAGACACTGCAGGATCAAAGGGTATGCACAGTTAGAAAGTCGCTTTGGGCACATTCCATATTGCTCTCCAGGATGGTTGGATCAGTTGACAACTCCACTAACAATGTTTTAGTGTTCAAGTTTTCCCACATCCCCTCCAACATTCATCATTATATTTTCCTGTCTTCTTAGCCAATCTGAGAAATATGTACTGGTACCTCTGATGTTTTTTTTTTTTTTTTTTTTTTTTTTTTACTGTATATTCAAACTAACTAGTGATCAGCAGACAAATATCCTGAAAACTTTTTTGGGGTGAATAGAAAAAGATAATTCAGTTTTTGAACATAGAAAATCAAGTCTTTCTTTCATGTTGGGAATTTCTTATCTACAATTTGATATAATATGAATATGATATATTTTACCTTCCTAAACTAAAACCTCACTAAAAATGGAAAACTTACAATTCTAATATAATCGAATGCATAAGTTTAAATTCAATCCAGACTTTTGGATTCTGTACTTTAGTAAGATTCCACATATTCTACATAATTTTTTAATGCTTTCTTATATCACCATTTTTGAGTATTTCTTTATTATTTATTATTTGTATTTATTTATTCTGCACTATCATGAAACTTATTCCTTGTAAGAAAAAAGAAGGCTCCTACTTTGGGGAGTGGAGCCATGATGGTAAAGAGCAGACATGACTCTCTGTAACCTCCTCTAACCTCCCCTCAAATCAACAGCAGATTAAGCCTCTAAACTGGTTTTAAGTCAAAGAATAAACAAATATTTGGAGTACAACACATTTCTAGAAGAAAATATCCTGGAAGAACTTCAGAAGAGGTCTGTTTCATTTGGGCAGGGGCGTGATATGCTGAATCCAGACAGCAGCACAGGGAGATAAGGGCAGGGAGCTGGAGCAGAGAGTCAGAGCATTGTGGCTTCCACGCACCAGGGAGTGTTCTGTGGACCTCTTGGGCTAATCTGTCCTGATTGTAAACAAGTGGTTTGGCAGACCTGCCTTTTGTGGGGGGTAGATTGTGAACCACTGAGCCTCAGAAGAACACCAGACCTAGTTTTCCTTACTGAGCACCAGAAAGCAACCAATAAATCAGCAGAACTTCCCCAGAGCAAATTAAAGCAGCTGTCCCTCCTTTGTCTTGAACAGAACTCAAGCCTTAAAAAAATGAATAAAAAAACAAAAAGAAGTCTCACCATAGACAGCTTTTATGGAGAGAGAGAAGAACAGACTTCAAATCCTGAGGTCCCTAAAGGTAAAGCAAGTCCAGAAAAAATTCCAAAGGGAGACACGAGCTGGTCCCCATCTCACAAGGCTTTCCACGAAAATTGCATAAAGGATCTTAAAAGAGAATTTGAGGAAATATGGAGAAATTAAATGAGATCATTGCAAAAAAGAATGGAAAAAGAATGCAATAAACAAAAAAATTTAATTAGCCGATTGCAAAAGGAGATAAAAAAGGTAACTGAAGAAAATAATACACTAAAAATTGGAATTGAACAAATGGAAGTGAATGACTCAATAAGACTTCAAGAAGCAAACAAAAACAAAAAATAGAAGAAAATATGAAATATCTCTGAGGAAAAACAACTAACCTCGAAAATAGAGACAATCTAAGGATTATAGGGCTTCCTGAAAGCCATGATGAAAAAAAAAGAAACGAATGTAGACATAATCTTACAGGAAATCATGAAAGAAAACTGTTCTGATATTTTAGAATCAGAAGGTAAAATAGCCATTGAAAGAATCCACCAATCACCTCCTGAAAGAAACCCTAAAATTAAAACCCAAACGAATATTGTCACTAAATTTCAGAACTATCATACCAAGGAAAAGGTATTGAAGGCAGCCAGAAAGAAACACTGAGGAGCCACAATTAAAATTACCCAGGACCTAGCAACTTCCACCTTAAAGTTTTGAAGGGCCTGGAATTTGATATTCCAAAAAGTAAAGGAACTGGGATTACAGCCAAGAATAAGCTATCCAGCTAAAATGAGCATTATCTTTCAGGAAAGAAGATGGACATTCAATGATATAGGTGAATCTCACCTATTTCTAATGAAAGACCAGAACAGAGCAAAAAAAATTGACCTCCAAACACAGAACTCAAGAGAAGCATAAAAAGGTAAAAATTTTAAAAAAAATCTCTTGAGAACTATATTTCTGTTATGGGTATACTTAGAGAATGGGGGCATAGTTTGATTTTATTATGACAATATTAAAAAGAAATTAGAGGTAGAAAAGGGATCATACTGGAAGAAGAGGAAAAAGGAGGTAAAATAAAGGAAATTACATCTCACAACGAGGCAAAGAAAACCTATTATAATTAAGGGAAAGAAGGGAAGAGGATGAGCATTGCATGAATCTTACTGTCATCAGATATGGCTCTAAGAGAACATTAAACATATTTGGTATCACAAAGAAACTTATCTCACCATATAGGGAAATAGGAAGGAAAGGGGGAAAAGAAAGGAAAAGACTAATAGAAGGGAAAAGAGAAGAATTAGGGGAAAGGTGTAACAAAAGGGGGAAGGATCTAAAGGGGGAGGACTGTTTAAAGGAAGTGGTCATCAAAAGCAAAATACAAAGGGACATAGGAAAGAGAAAAGCATAACCTAGAGTAAATAAGATGGCAGGAAACACAGAATTAATTAATTTAACTGTGAATGTGAACAGGATGAACTCTCCCATGAAGCAGAAGTAGATAGCAGACTGGATTAAAAGCAAGACTCCAACAATATGTTGTTTACAAGAAACACATTTAAAGCATAATGCTATATACAGAGTGAAGGTAAAGGGCTAGAGCAGAATATATTATGCTTTAGATGAACAAAATAAAGCAGGGATAGCAATCCTGATCTCAGATCAAGTAAAAACAAAGATAGATCTATTTAAAAGAGACAAGAAAGGAAACTATATCTTACTAAAGGGTACCATAAATAATGAAGCAATATCAATACTAAACATATATGCACCAAGTGGTATAGCATGGAAATTCCTAGAAAAAAAGTTAAGAGAGATGCATGAAAAAATAGACAGCAAAATTATAATAGTGGGGGATCTCAACCTTGCTCTTTCAGAACTAGATTAAATAGAACCACAAAATAAATAAGAAAGAAGTTAAGGAGGTAAACAAAATGTTAGAAAAGTTAGGTATGATAGATCTTTGGAAAAAATTTAAATGGAAACAGAAAGGAGTTTACTTTTTTCTCAGTGGTTCATGGAACTTATACAAAAATTGATGATGTGTTAGGGCATAAAAATCTCAAAGTCAAATGCAGAAAGGCAGAAATAATAAATGCATTTTTTCAGATCATTATGCAATAAAAATCACAATGCAATATAAGGACAGGTGAAAATAGACCAAAAAGTGATTGAAGACTAAATAATCTCATTCTTTTTTTTTTTTTTTTTTTTTGCTAAGGCAATTGGAGTTAAGTGACTTGCCCAGGGCCACACAGCTGTTACGTGTCTGAGAACAGATTTGAACTCAGGTCCTCCTGACTTCAGGGCTGGTGCTCTATCCACTGCGCCACCTAGCTGCCCCTAAATAATCTCATTCTAAAGAACAAATGGGTAAAACAGCAAATTATAGACGCAAACAATAATTTCATTCAGGAGAATGACAATAATGAGACAACATACCAACTTTGTGGGATGCAGCACAAGCAATAATAAGGGGAACTTTTATATCTCTAGATCCTTACTTGCATAAAATAGAGAAAGAGAAAATCAATGAATTGGGCTTGCAACTAAAAAAGCTAGAAAAAGAAAAAAATAACAACCCCCAATCAAATACCAAACTTGAAATCCTAAAAATAAAAGGAGAGATTAATAAAATTCAAAGTTAAAAAAAAAACTATTGAATTGATAAATAAAATTAAAAGTTGGTTTTATGAAAAAAACCAACAAAATCGATAAGCCTCTAATTAACTTTATTGGAAAAAAGAAAGAGGAAAATCAAATTGTTAGTCTCAAAAATGAAAAGGAAGAACTTTCCACCAGTAAAGAGAAAATTCAATAATTAGGAGTTACTTTGCCCAACTTTAGGCCAATAAATTTGATAACCTAAATGAAATGGAGGAATACCTGCAAAAATATAGATTGCCCAGATTAACAGAAGAGGAAATAAATCACTTAACTAGTCCCATTTTAGAAAAAAAGAAATAGAACAAGCTATTAATCAACTCCCTAAGAAAAAATTCCAATGACCAGATGGATTTACATATGAATTCTACCAAACATTTAAAGAACAATTAACTCCAACACTATGTAAACTATTTGAAATAAATAGGGAACAAAGGGTTCCTACCTAATTCCTTTTATGACACAGACATGGTACTTATACATAAACCAGGTAGGATGAAAACAGAGAAAGAAAATTATAGACCAATCTCTCTAATGATTATTGATGCAAAAATCTGGGGCATTAATGCATTGTAGGTGAGTCTATGAAATGATTTAACCATTCTGGGAAAACAATTTGGAACTCTGCCCAAAGAATAATAAAACTGTGCATACCCTTGGATCCAACAGTCTCACTATGGGGTCAGTATCCCAAAGAGAGCATAAAAACGGGGAAAGGAACCACATGCACATAAGTATTTGTAACAGTTCTTTTTTTCTGAGGGCAAGGAATTAGAAGATGAGTGGATACCTATCCATTTGGAAATGGCTGACCTAGTTTTGATATATGAATATAATGGAATCTTATATTTCTATAAGAAATGGTGTACATGCTGATTTCTGAAAAGACTGGAAAGACTTACATTGTGATTCAAAGCATTTCCAGTAGACTCAAGATGGAAAATGCCATCCTTGTCCAGAGAGAACTATAGACTTAATATAGTTGAAGCATAATATTTTCTTCTTTTTTGTGTGTTTCCTTTTTCCTTTTTTCTTCTTTTGGTTTGTTTTTTTCTTGCATAACATGACAAATATGGAAATATGTTTAAAGGAAATACACATATTCTTCTAGAGTGAAGCCAAGATGGCAGAGTAAAACCAGGAAGTTGCTCCAGCTATTGCAGTTTCCCTCAAAAACAACCTAAAACCAAGCCTCTGAATAGTCTAAAGAAATGAAACCACTCTCCAGCTCAATGTAGACTGTAAAAATTTCAAGAAAGGTCAGTCTCACTAGGGTAAAAAGGGAATTCAGTCAAGTTCAGACAGACTTTGGGAAATGTGGTGAGAGAGTCTTAATCATAACAAATCAGCAAGGAAGACCTTCAATCCTGGCTCAGTAGTGGATTAGATCAGTGGGGCAGCCTCTAGTCCCAGCTCAGAAGGGAAATTCTGGAAGACCAGGCAGTAAAAAGGAGGCAAAGCTACCTCCTGTATACACAAGGGGCCTGTGCTCAATATCAATGCTCAGAGCTGCACAGGAAGCTTGTGACAGTATCCCGTTTACCCCAAGAGCAGAGCTCCATCTTAAAAGTAAGAGAAGAGGAAATACCAAAAGAAAAAAAAAAAGAAAATGAGCAAGAAACAAAAAGAATCTTGACCATAGAAAGCTACTATCATGACAGGGAAGACAAAAACACTCACTCAATAAAGGATCAGAGGGCCTGGAATACCATATGGCAGAAGGCAAAGAACCTTGGTGGCAACCCTAGTCAGAATCAGACAAATCTAACCACAAAATAAACAAGAAAGAAACTAGGGAGGTTAATAGGATTCTAGAAAACCTAGATGTGACAGACTTCTGGAGAAAATTGAATAGGTACAGAAAGGAATACATATTTTTTTAGGCAGTACATGGCCTGTACATAAAAACTGACTGTGTATTAGTGTACAATCAAATGCAGAAAGGGAAAAATAGTAAATGTTTCCTTTTTAGACTATAATGCAATAAAAATTATATTCAATAAAGGGGCAGGGAAAGATATACTAAAATCCAAATGGAATTTAAATAATCTAATTCTAAAAAACGATCAATCAACAAATCACAGAAACAATCCATAATTTAATCCAAGAGAATTACAATAATGAGACAACATACCAAATCCTATTGAATGCTGCTAAAGTTATTCTTAGGAGAAATAGGATAGCTCTAAATAAGTACATGAATAAAATAGAGAAAGAGGAGACCAATGAATTGGGCATGCAACTAAAGAAGCTAGAAAAATAACAAATTTAAAACCCCCAATTAAATGCAAATTAGGAATTCTGAAACTCAAAGTAGAGATTAATTAAATTGAAACCAAGAAAACTATTGAACTAATAAATAAAACTGAGTTGATTTTATGAAAAAACCAACAAAATAGATAAATATTTAATTAATTTAACTAGAAAAAGAAAGAGAAAACCAACAGCATCAAAAATTAAAAGGGTGAATTTACTACCAATGAAAAGAAATTAAAGCAATAATTCGGAGCTATTTTGCCCAGCTGTATGGCAGCAAGTCTGACAATTACCTGAAATGAATGAATATTTACAAAAAATGTAAATTTCACCAATTAACAGAAGAGTAAATAAATTATTTAAATAATCCTACTTTAGAAAAAGAAATTTAACAAGCTATTAATGAACCCCTTAAGAAAAAAAAAATCTACTGGGCCTGATGGATTCACAAGTGAATTCTACCAAACATTTAAAGAACAATTAATTCCAATACTCTGTAAACTCTTTATAAAAATATATAAAAAACGTATCCTGACAAATTCCTTCTTTGACACTGATATTTAAGCAAGGAAGAGAAAAAGCAGAAAAAGAAAATTACAGACCATTTTCCGTAGTGAATATTGATGGAAAAAATTTAAATAAATTATTAGCAAAGAGATTACAAAGATATTAGCAAGATAATACAATATAACCAAATAGGATTTATACCAGGAATGCAGGAGTAGTTCAATATCAGGAAAATTATTATCATAATCAATCAAATTAATAATAAAACTAATAGAAATCACATGATAAACTCAATAGATGCAGAAAACACTTTTGACAAAATACAGTACCGATTCCTATTAAATACACTAGAGAACATAGGGATAAAGGAAACTTACTTTAGAATAAGAAGCAGTATCTATCCAAAATCAACAGCAAGCATTATTTGTAATGCTAAGAAGTTGGGCAAAACCTCAGTAACATTATCATCTCTATTTTTCAACACTGTACTCAAAATGTGGGGTTTAGCAATAAGAAAAGAGAAATAAAGGAATTAAAAAAGGCAATGAGGAAATAAAGCTATATTTTTTTTTTTTGTAGATGATATGATGATGTACTTAGAGAATCCTAGAAAAGTATCCAAAAAACTACTGGAAATAATTAACAGTTTTAGCAATACTGCAGTATACAAAATAAGCCCACAGAAATTACCAGCATTTCTACATATTACTGACAGTGTCCATCAGCAAAAGAGAGAAAGAGAAATTCAATTTAAAATTACTGTACACAAATTAAAATATCCAATAATTTATGAACACAATTATAAAACACTTTTTATACAAATAAAATAAGATCTAAACAATTGGAAAAATATCAATTGCTAATGGATAGGCAGAGCTAATATTATAAAATGACATTTCAGTTAAAGTGGTCTGCTTGTTCAATACTAGATCAATCAAACTGCCAAAATTATTTTATAGAAATAGAAAAATTAACAAAATTCATCTGGAAGAAAAAAAGGTCAAAAATATGAAGAGAATCTATGAAAAAAAAATACAAAGGATAGTGGCTTAGCAGTACCAAACTTAAAACTTTATTAAAAAGCAGTAGTCATCAAATCCATATGATGCTGGCTAAGAAATAGAATGGTGGGTCAGTGGAATAGATTAGATAAACCCAGAACAATGCCTATAGCAAATCTAATATTTTATAAATCCCCAAATTCTAGTTTTTGGAATAAGAACTCATCATTTGACAAAAATTTCTGGGAAAACTGGAAAACAATATCAGAAACAGGGCATAAATCTACATCTCATACCCCATACAAAGTAAGGCTAAAGTCAGTAAATGATTTGGAAAAAAATGAAAATACCATAAATAAATTAGGAGAGCAAGGAATAATTTGTTTATCAGATCTTTGAAGAAGGGAAAATTTATAACCAAAGAAGAAATAGAGAAGATTATTAAAAGGAAAATGGAGAAATTTGATTCCATTACATTAGATAGTTTTGACAATTTTCAGACGAAGAAATTGAAACTATTTCCGGTCACATGAAAAGGTGCTCCAAGTCACTATTGATCAGAGAAATGCAAATTAAGACAACTCTGAGATACCACTACACACCTTTCAGATTGGCTAAAATGACAGGAAATGATAATGATAACTGTTGGAGGGGATGTGGGAAAACTGGGACACTGATACATTGTTGGTGGAACTGTGAACGGATCCAACCATTCTGGAGAGCAATTTGGAGCTATGCTCAAAAAGTGGTCAAACTGTGCATACCCTTTGACCCAGCAGTGTTTCTACTGGGCCTATATCCCAAAGAGATTTTAAAGGAGGGAAAGGGACCCACATGTGCAAAAATATTTGTGGCAGCCCTTTTTGTAGTGGCAAGAAACTGGAAATTGAAAATATGCCCATCAATTGGAGAATGGCAGAATAAATTATGGTATATGAATGTTATGGAATATTATTGTTCTGTAAGAAATGACCAACAGGAGGATTTCAGAGAGGATTGGAGAGACTTGCATAAACTGATGCTGAGTGAAATCAGCAGAACCAGGAGAACATTATACACAGCAACAAGACTATACGATGATCAATTTTGATGGACATGGTTCTCTTCAACAATGATGTGATTCAAACCAGTTGTGCTGCGATGAAGATAGTCATATACATCCAGAGAGAAGCCTGTTGGAACTGAGAGTGAACCACAACACAGCATTTTAACGCTTTCTGTGAATATTTCCATGCATTTTGTTTTCCTTCTTAGGTTGTTTTTTTCTTCTTCTCTTTCTAGATCTGATGTTTCTTGTGCAGTAAGATAACTGTATAGATATGTATACATGTATTGTATTTGTCATATAATTTATCCTATCTAGCATGTATTAGATTACCTGTCATCTAGGGGTGGGGGTGGGGGAAAGGAAAGGAAAAGCTTGGGAAAAAAAGTTTTTTTGCAAAGGTCAATGTTGAAAGGTCACTCATATGTTTTGTAAATAAAAAGCTTTATAAAAAAAACACATTAGATAGTTTTGCACAAACAAAACCAACTGAAGCAAGATTAAAAGTGAAGTTCAAAACTGGGAAAAAATCTTTACAGCCAATGTTCCTGCAAAGGTCTCATTTCTAAAATATATAAAGAATGTGCCAAATTAATAAGAATACTCCTTAAATGACAATTGGTCAAAGATTATGAAGACATACTGTACCAGATCTAAAACTATATTATAAAGCAGCAGTCATCAAAACCGTTTGGTACTGGCTAAGAAATAGAGAAGTCGATCAGTGGCACAGGATAGGATATCAGTACTATCTAGGCAATAACATTAACAATCTAATATTCGATAAACCCAAAGACCCCAGCTTTTGGGATAAATACTCACTATTCGGCAAAAACTGCTGGGAAAATTGGAAACTAGTGTGGAAGAAATTAGGGCTTGACCCATACCTAACATCATGTACCAATATAAGATCTAAATGGGTTCATGATCTAGATATAAAGAGGGACTTTGTAAGCAAGTTAAAGGAACGTAATATAGTTTATCTCTCAGACCTGTGGAGATGGAATAAATTTATGTCCAAAGAAGATCTGGAACTCCTAATTGAACGCCAGATGGATAATTTTGATTATATTAAGTTAAAAAGTTTCTGTACAAACAAAACTAATGCAGACAAGATTAGGAGGGAAGCATCAAATTGGGAAATCATCTTTACATTTAATGGTTCTGATAAAGGCCTCATTTCTAAAATATATAGAGAATTGTCTCATATATATAAGAATTCAAGCCACTCTTCAATAGATAAGTGGTCAAGGGATATGAACAGACAATTTTCAGATGATGAAATTAAAACCATCTCTAGTCATATGAAAAGTTGCTCCAAATCACTATTGATCAGAGAAATGCAAATTAAGACAACTCTGAGGTACCACTACACACTGGTCAGATTGGCTAAAATGACAGGAAAAGATAACGATGAATGTTGGAGGGGATGTGGGAAAACTGGGACACTAATACATTGTTGGTGGAACTGTGAACGGATTCAACCAATCTGGAGAGCAATTTGGAGCTATGCTCAAAAAGTGGTCAAACTGTGCATAGCCTTTGACCCAGCAGCGCTTCTACTGGGCCTATATCCCAAAGAGATCTTAGAGGAGGGAAAGGGACCCACCTGTGCAAGAATGTTTGTGGCAGCTGTTTTTGTAGTGGCTAGAAACTGGAAACTGAAGGGATGACCATCAATTGGAGAGTGGCTAAATAAATTATGGTATATGAATGTTATGGAATATTACTGCTCTGTAAGAAACGACCAGCAGGACGATTTCAGAGAGGCCTGGAGGGACTTGCATGAACTGATGCTGAGTGAAACGAGCAGAAACAGGAGATCATTGTACACGACAAAAAAAATATTACATGATGATCAATTCTGATGGACATGGCTCTCTGCAACAAAGAATTGTCTGAAAGCAGTTCCAATTGTTCACTGAAGAAAACCATATACACCCAGAGAGAGGTAAATGAAATATGGACCACAATGTAACATTTTCATGATCTCTATTGACATTTGCTTTCATTGTGATGCCTTTCTCTGATTCTTTTTTTTCTTGTAGATAGGATTTTTCTTGCATAACTTCTCAAGCATTTCAACATTATTAACATGTAGTGGACTTCCTGCCATCTAGGGGAGGGGAGGGGACTGGGGGTAAAATTTGTAATGGAAAGCTTTGTAAAGATCAATGTTGGGGAACTACCCATACATATGTTATACAAATAAAAAGCTTTAATAAAAAAAATAAAGCCATATACACCCAGAGAGAGGGGTGTGAAATGTGGATCACAACATAACATTGTCATGCTCTCTATTGATGTTTGCTTGCATTGTGTTTCCTTTCTCTGATTTTTTTCTTGTAGATACGTTTTTTCTTGCACAACAATGATAAGGGTGGAAATATGTATACACATATTTGATTTGTCAAGTATTTTAACATAATTAACATGTATTGGACTTTTTGCCATCTGGGGGGGGGGACTAGGGGGGAAAATTTGTAACAGAAAGCTTTGTAAGGGTCAATGTAGAAGAATTACCCATACCCATGTTTTGCAAATAAAAAAGCTTTAATAATAAAAAAAAGATTATGAAGACAATTTTCATATGACTAAATTAGTCATCTGTAGTTATATGAAAAAAAATGCTCTAATTCATTATGATTAGAGAAATGCAAATTAAAGCAACTCTAAGGTATAATCTCATATCTCTCAGATTGGCTAAGATGAAAGGAAATAAATTTTGGAGGAGATTTGGAAAACTGGAACACTCATGCACTGCTGGTTGAGTTGTGAAATGATCCAACCATTCTGGAGAGCAATTTGGAACTATATCCAAAGAGTTATAAAATTGGGCATAACCTTTCCCAACAATGCTATTGCTACTTCTGTGTCTCAAGGAAATCATAAAGGAAGGAAAAGAACTTACATGTGCAAAAAAGTTTGTATTAGCTTTTTGTGGTAGCAAATAACTGGAAAATGAGTAGATGCCATCAATTGGGGAATGGCTAAACAAGTTGTGTTATATGAAGATAATGGAATATCACTGTTCTATAAGAAAGAATGAAGTGGGGGGGGGAGCCAAGATGGTGAACTGCAGACAGCTTTCTCTGTGAACTCCTTTGGGACCTTCCCTCAGACCCAGACAAAGTGAGCCTTCCAACTGGTTTTTGAGTTAAGGCTCCGGCAAACATTTGGACTACAACGCACTTCTATCAAAAATCTACCTTGAAAGAACTCCGGAGAAGATTAACGTCAGGGGAAATTGGCCGCTGGTCGCAATCAGACTCCAGCCCGGGCAGAAGTCAGGGCTGCAATAGAGGGACAGATTTTAGGCACCCAGGAAGCCCCTGGGAGACGCCTGGGCCACTTTGCTCTGCTTGCGGGCAGGTGCTTTGGCAGATCTGCCTTTGGTAAAGGGTGGATCGAGAGCAGCTGAAAACATGGTCCTAGTGCGAATCTAGCCCGACCAGCCTCAGACCGGAAGTCAACTCGGCAAACTGTCCCAGGGCAAATACAAATTGTTGCAGTTTTCTCTGTTTTTGACCAATATCCCAACTTTAAACCATGAGCAAGAAGCAGAAGAGAGCTCTCACCATAGAAAGCTTTTATGGAGAAAAAATCCTGACATTATGAAAACAATTCCAGATGAAGCCACAAAGGCAGACTTAAGTTGGTCTCCCTTTCAGAAGGCTTACCTGGATGATTGCATTAAGAATCTCAAAAGAGAGTAGAAGAAGAATGGGGAAATAAATTGAGATCAGGGCAACAGAAATATCAAATACTGGAAAATAGGACTGGTGAATTGGAAAAAGAAAACAGTTCACTGAAAAACAAAATTGGTAAATTGGAAAAAATCACCAATTCACTGGAAAATAAAAATGGTGAACTGAAAAACAAAATTGGTGAATTGGAAAAAGACAACAATTCACTGAAAAATAAATCTGGCAAAATGGAAAAAGAATGCATTGAATCAAGAAACTCAATTGGCCAGCTACAAAAGGAGCTAAAAAAGATAACTGAAGGAAATAATACTTTAAAAATTAAAATTGAACAAATAGCAGTAAATGACTCAATAAGACTTCAAGAATCAGTTAAACAAAAACACAAAAATGAAAAAATAGAAGAAAATATGAAATATCTCCTAGGAAAAACAACTGACTTGGAAAACAGATCCAGGAGAGACAATTTAAGGATTATCGGAATCCCTGAAAGCCACGATGAAAAAAAGAACCTGGAAGCTATCTTCCAGGAAATCATGAAAGTGAATTGCCCTGATGTTTTAGAATCAGAAGGCAAAATAGGCATTGAAAGAATTCACCAATCACCTCCAGAAAGAGACCCCAAAATTAAAACCCCAAGGAATATCGTGGCCAAATTTCAGGACTATCGCACCAAGGAAAAGATATTGCAAGCAGCTAGAAGGAAACAGTTCAAATACCGAGGAACTGTAATTAGAATTACACAGGATGTGTCAGCTTCCACTATAAAGGAAATGAAGGGCCTGGAACCAGATATCCCGAAAGGCAAAAGAACTTGGATTACAGCCAAGAATAAGTTATCCAGCTAGAATGAGCATCATCTTCCAGGGAAGAAGATGGTCATTCAATGATACAGGAGAATTTCACCTATTTCTAATGAAAAGACCTGATCTGAACAAAAAATTTGACCTCCAAATAGAGAACTCAAGAGAAGCATAAAACGTAAAAAGGAAAACTCTTGAGAACTATATTTCTACTATAGGTATCCTTTAAAGAATGGCAGTATAATTTGATTTTTCTTTGATAATAATGGAAAAGAAATTAGAGGTGGAAGAGACATATGGAAAAGAAAAAGGAGGGGAGGGGGCAAAATAAAGTAAAAATAAAGGAGGTAAAATAAGGCAAAATCTCATAAAGAGACATAGAAGATCTAATATAATTGAGGGAAAGAAGGGAGGGCGATGAGTATTGTGTAAACCTTACTCTCATTAGACTGGACTCTAAGAGAGTATATCAGACACATTTGGCTTCAAAGAAAGCACTGACCCTCCTTGTGAAAAGGTAGGAGGGAGGGGAGAAAAGGAAAGGGATAAACTAATAGAAGGATTAGAGGAAAGGTATAAAGGGTAGGGAGGGACTCTAAAGGGAGGAGGATTATTGGTGGGAGGTGGTCATCAAGAGCAAAGTACTGGGGAGGGGGGAATGGAGAGAGGGGAAAGGGAAGAGAAAATCATAACTCTGGGTAAATAAGATGGCAGGAAATACAGATATAGTTATTTTAACTGTGAATGTGAATGGGATGAACTCTCCCATAAAACGGAAGCGGGTAGCAGACTGGATTAAAAGCCAGAATCCTACAATATGTTGTTTACAAGAAACACATCTAAAACATAGAGATACATACAGAGTGAAGGTAAAGGGCTGGAGCAGAATCTTCTATGCTTCAGGTGAACAAAGAAAGGCAGGGGTAGCAATCCTTATCTCGGATGAAGTAAAAATAAAAATAGATCTAATTAAAAGAGATAAGGAAGGAAACTACATTTTACTAAAGGGTTCCATAGACAATGAAGCAGTATCAATACTTAACATATATGCACCAAGTGGTATAGCATCCAAATTCCTAGAGGAGAAGTTAAGAGAGATGCAAGGAGAAATAGACAGTAATACTATACTAGTGGGAGATCTCAACCTTGCTCTCTCAGAATTAGATAAATCAAATTCCAAAATAAATAAGAAAGAAGTTAGGGAGGTTAACAAAAGGCTAGAAAAGTTAGGTATGATAGATCTCTGGAGGAAATTGAATGGTGATAGAAGGGAGTATACTTTTTTCTCAAGGGTTCATGGAACTTATACAAAAATTGATCATGCGTTAGGGCATAAAAACCTCAAAATCAAATGCAGAAAAGCAGAAATAGTAAATGCATCCTTCTCAGATCATGATGCAATAAAACTCACATGTAATATAAGGCCAGGAGAAAATAGACCACAAGTTAATTGGAAATTAAATAATCTAATCCTGAAGAATGAATGGGTGACAGAGCAAATTATAGACACAATGGAAAATTTCATCCAGGAGAATGACAACAATGAGACAACATACCAAAATTTGTGTGACATGGCTAAAGCAGTTATAAGGGGTAATTTTATATCTCTAGATGCTTACTTGCATAAAATAGAGAAAGAAAAGATTAATGAACTGGGCTTACAATTAAAAAAGCTAGAAAAAGACCAAATTAAAAACGCTCAATTAAATACCAAATTGGAAATCCTGAAAATTAAAGGGGAGATCAATAAAATGGAAAATAAGAAAACTATTGAATTAATAAATAAAAGTAAGAGTTGGTTTTATGAAAAAACCAACAAAATAGGTAAGCCTTTAATTAATTTGATTAAAAAAAAGAAAGAGGAAAATTAAATTATTAGTCTCAAAAATGATAAGGGAGAACTTTCCTCCAATGAAAAGGAAATTAGAGTAATAATTAGGAGTTTCTTTGCCCAACTTTATGCCAATAAATTTGATAATGGAAATGAAAAGGAGGAATATTTACAAAAATATAGATTGCCTAGATTAACAGAAGAGGAAATAAATTATTTAAATAGCCTTATTTCGGGAAAAGAAATAGAACAAGCTATTAATCAACTCCCTAAGAAAAAATCTCCAGGACCAGATGGATTTACATGTGAATTTTACCAAACATTCAAGGAACAATTAATCCCAATACTATGTAAACTATTCGAAAAAATAGGGGAAGAAGGTGTACTACCAAATTCCTTCTATGACACAGATATGGTGCTGATAGCTAAACCAGGTAGGGAGAAAACTGAGAAAGAAAACAATAGACCCATTTCCCTAATGAATATTGATGCAAAAATTTTAAATAAGATTTTAGCAACAAGATTACAGAAAGTCATCGCCAGGATAATACATCATGACCAAGTAGGATTTATACCAAGAATGCAGGGCTGGTTCAATATTAGGAAAACTATTAGCATAATCAATTATATTAATAACCAAATTAATAAAAATCATATGATTATCTCCATAGATGCAGGAAAAGCCTTTGATAAAATCCAACACCCATTCCTATTAAAAACACTGGAGAATATAGGAATAAATGGGCTTTTCCTTAAAATGATTAGTAGTATCTACTTAAAACCTTCAGCAAGCATCATATGTAATGGAGTCAAACTAGAACCATTCCCAATAAGATCAGGAGTGAAACAAGGCTGCCCACTGTCACCATTACTATTTAATATTGTATTAGAAATGTTAGCTTTAGCAATAAGAGAAGAAAAAGAGATAAAAGGAATCAGAGTAGGTAGTGAAGAAACCAAATTATCACTCTTTGCAGATGACATGATGGTATACTTAGAGAACCCTAGAGACTCAACTAAAAAACTACTAGAAACAATTCACACCTTTAGCAAAGTGGCAGGATACAAAAAAAATCCACATAAATCATCAGCATTTTTATATATTACCAATAAAGTTCAGCAGCAAGAGATACAAAAAGAAATTCCATTCAAAATAACTGTTGATAGTATAAAATATTTGGGAATTTACCTGCCAAGGGATAGTCAGGAATTATATGAACTAAATTACAAAACACTTTCCACACAAATCAAATCAGACCTAGTCAATTGGAAAAACTTAAAATGCTCATGGGTAGGACGAGCGAATATAATAAAAATGACAATACTACCCAAACTAATTTACTTATTTAGTGCCATACCAATCAAACTCCCAAGAAATTATCTTACAGATCTATAAAAAATAGTAGCTAAGTTCATTTGGAAAAACAAAAGGTCAAGAATTTCAAAGGGATTAATGAAAAAAAAAGGCTGACGATGGTGGACTTGCTGTATCAGATCTAAAACTATATTGTAAAGCAGCGGTCATCAAAACCATTTGGTACTGGCTAAGAAATAGAGTAGTCGATCAGTGGAATAGGATAGAATCACAAGACAAACTAGGCAATAACTATAGCAATTTGGTTTTTGATAAACCCAAAGACCCCAGCTTTTGGGATAAGTATTCACTATTTGACAAAAACTGCTGGGAAAACTGGAAACTAGTGTGGAAGAAATTAGGGCTTGACCCACATCTAACACCACATACCAAGATAAGATCTAAATGGGTTCATGATCTGGATATAAAGAGTGATTTTGTAAACAAGTTAGAGGAACATAATATGGTTTACCTCTCAGACCTGTGGAGATGGAATAAATTTATGTCCAAAGAAGAACTGGAACTCTTAATTGAAAACCAGATAGATAACTTTGACTACATTAAGTTAAAAAGTTTTTGTACAAATAAAATCAATGCAGACAAGATTAGGAGGGAAGCAATAAATTGGGAAATCATCTTTACATTTAAGGGTTCTGATAAAGGAAGGTCTCATCTCTAAAATATATAGAGAATTGTCTCATATTTATAAAAATTCAAGCCATTCTCCAATTGATAAATGGTCAAAGGATATGAACAGACAATTTTCAGAGGATGAAATTAAACCTATTTATAGTCATATGAAAAGGTGCTCCAAATCACTGTTGATCAGAGAAATGCAAATCAAGACAACCCTGAGGTACCACTTCACACCTGTCAGATTGGCTAAAATGTCAGGAAAAGTTAATGATGAATGTTGGAGGCGTTGTGGGAGGGCTGGAACACTGATGCATTGTTGGTGGAGCTGTGAACGGATACAGCCATTCTGGAGAACAATTTGGAGCTATGCTCAAAAAGTTATCAAACTGTGCATACCATTTGATCCAGCAGCATTTCTATTGGGCTTATATCCCACAGAAGTCATAAAGGAAGGAAAAGGCCCCACATGTGCAAGAATGTTTGTGGCAGCCCTTTTTGTAGTGGCTAGAAACTGGAAATTGAATAGATGCCCTTCAATTGGAGAATGGCTGAATAAATTATGGTATATGAATATTATGGAATATTATTGTTCTGTAAGAAATGACCAGCAAGATGATTTCAGAGAGGCCTGGAGAGACTTACATGAACTGATGCTGAGTGAAATGAGCAGAACCAGGAGATCATTATACACGGCAAGAACAGTACTATATGACGATTAATTCTGATGGACACAGCTCTCTTCAACAATGAAATGTTTCAAACCACCTCCAATTGTTCACTGAAGAAAGCCATATACACCCAGAGAGAGGGATGCGAAATGTGGACCACAACATAACATTCTCATACTCCTTGATTGATGTTTGCTTACATTGTGTTTCCTTTATCTGATATATCGTTTGTGTACATAAGATTTTTCTTGCACAACAATGATAAGTTTGGAAATATGTATACATATATTCGATTTGCCAATATTTTAACATAATTAACATGTAGTGGATATCCTGCCATCTAGCGGAGGGGTGGGGAGTTGCGGGGAAAAAATTGTAACGGAAAGCTATGTAAGGGTTATTGTTGAAGAATTACCCACCCATATGTTATGCAAATAAAATAAAAAATTAAAAAAAAAGAAAGGATGAACGGCTGATATTAGAAAGGTCTGAGAATATTTACATGAACTGATGTTGAGAGGTACAAGCTAAACCAAGAATACGTTGTACACAATAGCAGTAAGAATATGGGACAATTAATTGTGAAAGATTCTTCTCAGTGGTTAGTGATCCAAAGCAATCCCAATAGACTTTGGACAAAAAATGCCATCTGCATCCAGAAAAAAAGAACTATGGAGACTGAATGTAAATAAACACGTTCTATGTTCACTTCTTTTACTTTATTTTAAAAAAAATCTCTCCTATGATTGTACCCTTTTGCTCTGATTTTTCTCCTCCAACAGGATTCAGTAAAGCAACATGTATAAAAAACAAATGTTAAAAATTGAATATTTTAAAAATTAAAAAATGAATTGCACATATTTAATTTAGATTACTTGCTGTCTTGGGGAGGGGAGTGGTAAGGGAAAGAGAGAAAAAAATGTAACTCAAACTTTTAGAAAAATGAATGTTGAAAACTCTATGTATTTGGAAGAATAAAATACTGTTGTTTTTATTAAGATAGAAAAAAAGTTTTTAGGTGAGGTTAGGCTAATTCACAGGGCATTTCAAATTCTGCCACTAGAACCTGCAAACACATATCATATTAGCCTCTTTGAAAAATGTTTGGTCAGCTCTTGATTCACAAAATAAAAGATAGCCACAGATTGCTGTCTGACTAGGTGCCTGAGCAATAAATAAGCAAACAAATAAATAAAGGGCAGGTAGCGACAATGGAGAGTCATGTTATGAGTTTGAGTAGAGTAATGTTTCTCTAAGAATTGTTTTCAGGATAGTGAAAGGAAGAAATGAAGAAGCAAGAAAAGCAGTCATTGAAGTATCACTGGTGGGATTTGATAAAAATCTGACAACATTTTGGCAATAGGAAAAGAGAGACAGGATGATCCTGAGAAATATTCCAACGTAGTTAATGTACTTATGGGTAATGCACATGGCCAGGCCAATACTATTGCAGTAGAACACTTGAACTATTTGTAAATATTGAAGAATTAATTTATCTGATATGACAAAAGTAAATGCAAATAATCTTGAAAAAACTTTTTATTGAATGTCCCCTTCTTTTAAAATGATCCTTTTCATCTATTAAGTGAAATTTTGGTTTAAAATTTCTCCATGTCCACCCTCTTAACACCTCCCATAAGGGATTGAATGGAAATTTAATGAGTGATGATTTCATTGATATATTGATTATCAAGTAACAAAATCATCTTAGTCTTTGCAGATGAGTATCTTCTCAGCAAGTTAAAAATCACACCCTCCCCCCACCAAAAAATGACTTGCTTTGCTTATATTTCCATTAGTATTAAAGATAGAACTTAATTACAACTCTTCCTTTGTATCATCCACTATAGCATGATGTATTTTAATATTTACTATAAACAGTCAAAATTAAAGAATACTTTTATTTATACTAATCCCTGAATCTCTCATTGTCTTAGATAAAATAACAAGAAAAATCATAAATACTGAAACTTGACGGTTTTTTGTGCCTATTTTCTAGCTTAAGTGTCAGCCAGTACTGTAAGGCATTTTTTATTACTTTGCATCAACACTGGAAACCAAAATAAAAAGGATTTATAATTTATGAACTAGATTGGCAATTTTTAACATCATTAATTTATTTTTGAAGGGTTTTTTAGCCTTAGAGACAATTACCCCATATGTATTTCCCTGAAGAGGAAAAATAAGTAGATTTGCCAAGGTAACAATCTAAATTTTCAAACATTGTTGTATAAATAATAATCCTATTTTAAGTATTCAGAAAGAGAAAAATCTCTATCCATGGCCTTTCTTGTATCTTCACCAGAGAGCAAGAAACTCAGATTTCTTCAAAAGGATATATAATCTCCTTGAAGAGAAGGACTATTTTTTTGTTTTTTTTTTTTATTTCCACTATTTAGCACAATGCTTGGCATAAACTTTTTAAATGCTTATTGATAATTCTTAAAAGTAAACAGAACTTGAAGGCTAGATTTTCCACATCTCTAAGACATAGAGTTCTATCTAGAGTAATATCTTAGATTATTAATAGGTTAATGTCCTTCCTACATATATAAATCTGTATCTTGTTTTTAAGGACATAGGAAATAAGAAGTGATAGTCCAACTTGATTATAGTTATTCTACTGAAAAGACCATGTGGGAGAGTGGATAGAATATTGGATGTGGAATCAGAAAGTCCTGAGTTCAAAAAAATTCTGTGTACTGAGAATTCCTGGAACTCATTTTCTTCTCTGAAAAATGTTGGTTTTGTGGTAGGAGGTCTGTGACTTAGAGGTCTTCTCTAGTTGTAAATCCATGATCTATGATAAAAAAGAACAAACAGCAATAAGAATAAGGGAAATAAACCTATCTAATCCTAGCCAAATCACATAATAACAAACAATTTTAAATGGAGGAATCATCATTTTAAAATTTTTCTAAAATGTCATATTCGTATTCTTATGTGGAAAGATCTAGAAGAAATGAAGACCTTATATAGCAGTGATCAAAGTACACTAGAGTACAAATGGAATTAACTCCAAATGTTTCACCCTATCGGTATACCTAATAACTTAATGGTCAAATAGTGAACTAGAACATGACCAGGAATTGGGAGACTTGAAATCTGTCAATATTTAATTAAATAAAATTGGACAAGTAATTAATTTGCTTTTTTTCAACTCAATTTACTTCAAGAAATATTTATTAAGCCCATACTATGTGTGGAGAAGTATAGTAAATTTAAAGATAAAATGTAAATTTGTCCTTGGACTTATGTACAGCAAATATCCTAATGGAGTGATACTAAATACATAGTGATAAGTGCATATGTAATATGATGAATCTAGGCATCTGTTTTCCTATCTGTTAAAAGTTGTAATGTGTTCGATGACTATTAAAATCTCTTTCATTTCATCAAAATTTCTTTGTGTTGTGAATTCTGTGTATAAGCTCTTTTTCCATGATAAGAATTATGCATTAGATTAGAAGGGAAGAATCTAAAAAATAGAAAAAAATTAGGAAGGAAAAGCAAAGGAGATGGAGGAAGAAGAAAACATATCCATCCAAATCATTAAAGATATGCTCCTATCCCAATCCAGAGGGTGTTTATTACTTTTATAATCTTTACAATGAACAATCAAAATGACTATTCTTTAGACCCACATATGCATTCATTGACCATTCTTTATTAATTCATCAATCTAGTGACACAAGGGACCTTTGAGTTCTTTGAGCAAAAATTTTCAGTTTTACGAGTAAAGAAATTGAGGGACAAAGAGGTCAAATGATTTTTGCAAAGTAAGCTTTGGAAGGAGGATTTTTAATCCAGGTCCTTTAAATCCAGTGCCAGAAATTCTTGTCCACCTATACATCTTTCCAACCAATACCATTGGTTTTTGTATATCAATGATCCTGGAGATAAATCTTTTTTTTTTTTTATTAATACTTTTTATTTCAAAACATGTATGGGTAATGCCTAAACATTAACCCTTACAAAGCTTTCTATTATAAATTTCCCCCCCTACTCCCCACCCCTCCCCTAGATGGCAGGATATCCACTACATGATAATTCTGTTAGAATACTTAAGAAATCGAATATACGTATACTTATTGCATCATTTTTTGTGCAGGAGAAATTGTATCTACAAGAAAGAATAATCGGATAAAGGAAATACAATGCAAGCAAACTCAATAGAGAACATGAAAATGTTATGTTGTGGTCCACATTTCACATCCCTCTCTCTGGGTGTATATAGCTCTCTTCACCGAACAATTGGAACTGGTTTGAAACATTTCATTGTTAAAGAGAGTCATGTCCATTAGAACTGATCTTCATATAGGATTGTTATTGCCGTGAATAATGATCTCCTAGTTCTGCTCATTTCACTCAGCATCAGTTCATGCAAGTCTCTCCAGGCCTCTTTGAAATCGTCCTGCTGGTCGTTTCTTACAGAGCAATAATATTCCATAACATTCATATACCATAATTTATTCAGCCACTCTCCAATTGATGGGCATCCATTCAGTTTCTAATTTCTAGCCACTACAAAAAGAGCTGCCACAAACATTCTTGTACATGTGGGGCCCTTTCCTTCTTTTATGATTTCTTGGGGATATAAGCCCAATAGAAACACTGCTGGGTCAAAGAGTATGCATAGTTTGATAACTTTTCGAGCATAGCTCCAAATTGCTCTCCAGAATGGTTGGATCCATTCACAGCTCCACCAACAATGCATCAGTGTCCCAGTCTTTCCACATCCCCTCCAACATTCATCTTTATCTTTTCCTGTCATTTTAGCCAATCTGACAGGTGTGTAGCGGTACCTCAGAGTTGTCTTAATTTGCATTTCTCTGATCAATAGTGATTTGGAGCACCTTTTCATATGATTATAAATAGTTTTAATTTCATCATCTGAAAATTGTCTGTTCATATCCTTTGACCATTTATCAATTGGAGAATGGCTTGAATTCTTATAAATATGAGACAATTCTCTATATGTCTTAGAGATGAGACCTTTACCAGAACCCTTAAATGTAAAGATGATTTCCCAATTTGATGCTTCCCTGCTAATCTTGTCTGCATTAGTTTTGTTTGTACAGAAACTTTTTAACTTAATATAATCAAAATTATCTCTCTGGTGTTCAATTAAGAGTTGCCTGGAGATAAATCTTAATGGTAGTACTTCTCTTAAAGATTTGGAATCTTCTATGTTTTCCCCTCCCAATAGATCATCTAGGTAAATTATTCTTTATTTTTCTAATTGCTTAATGGTTTTCTTTTTATGTCTAAATCATGAATACATTTTGATCATATTTTAGCATATGGTGTGAGAAATTGATCTACACCTAGTTTATATCCTTTTGTTTTCCAGTATTCCCAGTAGTTTTTGTCAACTTGTTAATTCTTACTCAAAAGCTGGGGTCTTTGGGTTAATCAAACACTGGGCTATTACAGTCACTGACTACTTTGTCTTGTTTATCCAATTTATTCCATGATCCACCACTCTATTTTGTAGCCAGCACCAAAGAATTTTGAAGATTACTACTTTATACTTTGGGATCTGGCATTGCTAAGCCTTCTTCCTTTGTATGTTTTTTTATTAATTTCCTTGATATGTTTAGTATTTTGTTCCTCCATATGGATTTTACTTTCAATTTTCCTAGCTCTATAAAATACATATATTTTAGTAAGGCAATTGGAATTAAGTGACTTGCTCAGGGTCACACAGCTAGGAAGTGTTAAAGTGTCTGAGACCAGATTTGAACTCAGTTCCTCCTGACTTCAAAGCTGGTGCTCTATCCACTGTGCCATCTCGCTGCCCCTGTATAAAATATTTTTGACAATTTGATTGGTATGACACTGAGTAAGTAAATTAGTTTAGACAGTATTGTCATCTTTATTTCATTCACTTAGGCTACCAGTGAGCAATTGATATTTTTTCAGTTGTTTAGATTTTACTTTATTTGTTTGAAAAGTGTTTTATAATTATGTTCACATAGTTCCTGGGTTTGTATGGTCAGGTTGATTCCTGAATATTTTATATTGTTTATAATTATTTTAAGTGGAATTTTTCTTTCTACCTAGTGTTGCTGGATTTCATGGATCATATAAAGAAATGCGGATATTTGATGTAGGTTTATCTTATATCCTGCAATTTTGCCAAAGTTGTAAATATTTCAAATAATTTGTAATTGAACCTCTTGTATTTTTAAGTATACGATAATATCTTTTACAAAAAGTATTAGTAATGTTTTCTCATTGCCTATTCTAATTTGATTTATTTTTCTTACTGCTATAGTTGACACTTCTAGTGTTCCTTTGAATAAAAGGGGTGATATTGAGTATCCTTGTTTCATTTGTGAACCTGTTAGGAATGCTTCTGTCTTATCCCCATTATACATAATGCTTGTGGATTATTTTAGCTATATATGACATACTTCTAAAGAGCATTTCCTTTTTTGCTCTGCTTTCTAGTGTTTTTTATAGGAATGGGTGCTGTATTTTGTTAAAAAAAATTTTCAGCATTTATTGAGATGGTCATATGATTCCTGTTGGGTTTTTAATGCTATGGTCAATTATGTTAGTATTTTTCTAATCATTTATGCATTTCTGATATAAATGTCCACTGGTCATTATGCATAATCCTTGTGATATGCTGCTGTAATTACCCTGCTAACATTTTTTTCAAAAATTTTTTATTAATAGTCATTTTGTAGGGTGGTCTATAATTTTCCTTCTGTTATCCACTTCTGTTTTATGTGTGAGTTCATCCCTTTCATGTTCAGTTATGATTATTAACTTTGTGTTTCCCTTCTTCCTATTTTTCCTCCTGCTTGTTCTCTTTTTTCACTCTTTTCTTCCTCACCAGGATTTTGCTTCTGTTACCATCTCCCCTGATCTGCCCTTCCTTCTGTCAGTAACCTCTCCCTTCAAATCTTTTACTTAATCTCATTCTCTCCTACTTCTCTGTTAGGTAAAATGGATATCTGCATTCAACTGATATGTATATTATACCCTCTTTGAGAGAAAACTGATGAGAATAAGATTCAAGCAATGCCCATCACCCATACACCCATACTCCCATATTCCCTTTCACTCTTATAGATCTTTCACACTTTTTCATGTGAAAAAATTCACCCCATTCTACCTCTCCCTTCCTTCTGCACACAATGTACTCCTTCCTTCATTATCCCTTAGCTTTTTTGTCATTTCCTAAAATTCACCTTATATCTGTACAGTCTATATATCTATATATTTCTTTTAGGTATGTAATAGTGATAAAATTTCTAAAAATAGCAAACGTCATATTCTAATGTAGCCATGTAAACAGTTTAGCTCTATTGGCTTCCTTATATTTTCTTTTCCACTTTTACCTGATTAGGCTTTTCTTGGGTCTTTATATTAGAGATCATTTTTTAAATTTATTTAATTCTAATCTTCTCCTTATGAATGTTTGAAATACTTTTTTTTTGAGTAACTATTTTCCTTTGAGATAGTTTGCTTAAGTTCACCTGGTAGATGATTCTTGGTTGCAGTCCTGGCTCTTTTGCTTTCCAGAATATCATATTATCCAGAATATCATGACCTTCAGTCTTTTAATATTGCAGCTTAAAAGTTCTATGTAATCCTTATTGTAGTTCCCTTTATTTAATTGTTTTTTTTTCTGTCCAGTTGTAGTATTTTTTCCTTGACTTAATATTTCTGAAATTTGGCAATAATGTACCTGGATGTTTTCATTTTGGGATCTCTTTCCTGAGGATTCTTTTCCTCTCTCCATACCCTATACAACACTATTTTTTCCAGTTACATGGAAGGATAATTTCCAACATTCAATGTTAAAATAGTTTGAGTTCTACTTTTTTTCTCTTTCCTCCCTCCTCTACTCTCTTTCCAAGATAGCAAAAATCTGATATAGGTTATACATGTACAATGATATTTCTACACTAGTATTATTGTGAAAGAAGAATCAGAACAAAATGAAAAACTATGAAAAAGAAAAAAACCCAAATTTCCTCCTTCCTCCTCCAGAAAGTGAAAATAGTCTGCTTTGAACTACATTCACACTCTATAGTCCTCTCTCTGGATGTGGATAGCATTTTCCATTACATGTCTTTTGGAATTGTCTTGGATCATTGTATTGCTGAGAAGAGGCAAATCTAGCGTAGCTCATTTCACAATGTTCCTAATAATTTGTACAATGTTCACCTTGTTCTATTCAATTCATGCAGCATCAATTCTCCAGGTTTTTCTGAAATCTGCCTGCTCATTATTTCTTTTTTCATTTAATAGTATTTTTTCCAATTCCATGTAAAAATAGTTTTCAACATTCATTTTTGTAAGATTTGACCTCCTAATTACACTTCCTTTCCTTCTTTACATCGCTATTCTTCAAGACAGCAATCAGTCTGATATATGTTGATCCTTTTAAACATTTCCATATTTGTCATGTTGTGAAAGAAAAGAAAAACAGAACAAAAGAGAGAAACCACAAGAAAGAAAAAGGTGAAAATACTATGGTTCAATCCAAAATCAGTCTCCATAGTTCTCTCTCTGGATGTGGTATTTTCCATACCAAGTCTATTGGAATTGTCTATTGAAACTGCATTGCTGAAAAAAGCCTCTTCCATTTCAATTGATCATCACATAATATTGTTATTATGTACAATGTTCTCCTGGTTTTTTTCACTTCACTCAGCATCATTTCATTTGTCTTTCCAGGATTTTCTAGAATCAGTCTGATCATCATTTTTTATAGAAAAATATTATTATATTATATTATATTTTATATATATATATATATATATATATATATATACATATATATATATATATATATATATATATCACAACTTGCTCAACCATTCTCCAATTGATGGACATCCCCTCAATTCCCACCACTAAAATAACTCTTGTAAATATTTTTGCACATGCAGGTCCTTTTCCCTTTTTTATGATCTTCTTGTGATACAGACCTAGCAATATTATTGCTGAATCAAAGGGTATGCACAGTTTTATAGCCCTCTGAGCACAGTTCCAAATTGCTCTCCAGAACGTTTGGAACACTTCACAGCTTGATGATTTTTTCAATTCCTATTTTGCCCTCTGATTTCAGGATATATTTTCCTTGATAGATTCTTTAAAGTTGCTGTCCATATCATTTTTTTTTTTTTGATTGTGGTTTTCACATAGCCCTTTTTCTCTGATATTTTTCTTCATGAAGTATTTGTTTTCTTCTATTTTTTTTTCATTTTTTTGAATCTCATAGGTTCTTGATGTCTCATAAATTCATTAGGTTCTGCTTGACAAATTCTAACATTTAACAAGCTGTTTTTGGAGGGCGGAGCCAAGATGGCCAACTGCAGACAGTGTCCTCTGTGAGCTCCTGAGACCTTCCCTCAAACCCAGACAAATTGAGCCTCCGGACTGGTTTTGGAGTGACTACAAAACACTTCTATCAAATATCTACTTTGAAAGAACTTCTGAGGTTAGTTTTAGACAGGCAGGGGATCGAGCAGCTCCCAGCACTCAGACGCCAGGGCACAGCTGGGGTGCAAGTCCGGGGCTGGGATGGACCAGAAGATTTTAGGCTGCCAGGAAGTCCCTGGGAGATGCTAGGGCCACTTTGCTCTCTGCTTGCAGGCAGGTGCTTTGACAGGTCTACCTTTGATAAAGGGTGGATTGAGAGCAGCTGGTCCTAGTGCAGATCTAGTCAGATCAGCACCAGACCAGAAGTCAACTCGGCAAACTGCCCCAGGGCAAATTGAAATCCCTGCTGCCGCTCCCGCTGCTACTGCTGCTACTGCTGCTGCCGCTACTGCTGCTACTGCTGCTGCCGCTCCCGCTGCTGCTGCTGCTGCTGCAGAATTCCCTGCTGGTGACTGATAACTCTGCTGAAAATCATGAGCAAGAAAAAGAGAGCTCTCCCCTTAGACAGCTTTTAGGGAGAGAAACTAGAGAAGTCCCCAGATCCTGAGATTCTGAAAACAATCCCAGATAAAGCCACAGGGGCGGATTTAAGCTGGTCTCCCTTTCAAAAGGCTTACCTGGAAGATTGCATAAAGAATCTCAAAAGAGAGCTAGAAGAAGATTGGGGAAATAAATTGAGAGCAGTGCAACAAGGAAACATCGCCCTGCAACAGAGATGTGAAAAACTGGAAAATAAGTCTGGCAAATTGGAAAAAGACAAAAATTCACTGAAAAACAAAATTAGTGAATTGGAAAAAGACAACATTTCATTGAAAAACAAAATTGGTGAATTGGAAAACGTTACCAAATCACAAGAAAATAAAAATAGTGAATTGGAAAAAAGACAACAATTCACTGAAAAATAAAATTGGCAAAATGGAAAAAGAATGCAATGAACCAAAAAATTCAATTGGCCAGTTACAAAAGGAGATAAAAAAGATAGCTGAAGGAAACAATACCTTTAAAATTAAAATTGAACAAATTGAAATGAACGACTCAATAAGACTTCAAGAATCAGTCAAACAAAAACAAAATATGAAAAAATAGAAGAAAATATGAAATATCCCTTAGGAAAAACAACTGACTTGGAAAACAGATCCAGGAGATACAATCTAAGGATTATTGGACTCCCTGAAAGTCAAGATGAAAAAAAGAGCCTTGATGCTATCTTCCAGGAAATCATGAAAGAGAATTGCCCTGATG
>JAJPUD010005131.1:0-110534 GCA_023553655.1 Myrmecobius fasciatus | reverse complement strand
GAGAAAATAGACCAAAAGTTAATTGGAAATTAAATAATCTAATCCTGAAGAATGAATGGGTGAAAGAGCAAATTATAGACACAATCAATAATTTCACCCAGGAGAATGACAATAATGAGACAAAATACCAAAATTTGTGGCATACGGCCAAAGCGGTTATAAGGGCTAACTTTATATCTCTAGATGCTTATTTGCATAAAATAGAGAAAGAGAAGATCAATGAATTACGGTTACAATTAAAAAAACTAGAAAAAGAGCAAATTAAAAACCCTCAATTAAATACCAAATTGGAAATTCTGAAAATAAAAGGTGAGATTATTAAAATTGAAAATGAGAAAACTATTGAATTAATAAATAAAACTAAGAGTTGGTTTTATGAAAAAACCAACAAAATAGATAAGCCTTTAGTTAATTTGATCAGAAAAATGAAAGAGGAAAATCAAATTATTAGTCTCAAAAATGATAAGGGAGAACTTTCCTCCAATGAAGAGGAAATTAGAGTAATAATTAGGAGTTTCTTTGCCCAACTTTATGCCAATAAATTTGATAATGTAAATGAAACGGAGGAATATCTACAAAAATATAGATTGCCCAGGTTAACAGAACAGGAAATAAATTATTTAAATAGCCCCATTTTAGAAAAAGAAATAGAAAAAGCTATTAATCACCTCCCTAAGAAAAAATCTCCAGGGCCAGATGGTTTTACATGTGAATTCTACCAAACATTCAAAGAACAATTAATCCCAATACTATATTAACTATCTGAAAAAATAGGGACAGAAGGTGTACTACCAAATTCCTTCTATGACACAGGTATGGTGCTGATAGCTAAACCAGGTAGGGTGAAAACAGAGAAAAAAAACTATAAATCCATTTCCCTAATGAATATTGATGCAAAAATTTTAAATAAGATTTTAGCAACAAGATTACAGAAAGTTATCTCCAGGATAATACATCTTGACCAAGTAAGATTTATACCAGGAATGCAGGGCTGGTTCAATATCAGGAAAACTATCAGCATAATGAATTATATCAATAACCAAACTAACAAAAACCATAGGATTATCTCCATAGATGCAGAAAAAGCATTTGATAAAATCCAACACCCATTCCTATTAAAAACACTAGAGAGTATAGGAATAAATGGGGTTTTCCTTAAAATGATTAGTAGCATCTACTTAAAACCATCAGCAAGCATCATATGTAATGGAGACAAAATAGAACCATTCCCAATAAGATCAGGAGTGAAGAAAAGAAAGATAGATAGAAGAGAAGAAAAATAGATAAAAGGAATTAGAGTAGGTAATGAAGAAACCAAATTATCACTCTTTGCAGATGACATGATGGTATGCTTAGAGAACCCTAGAGACTCAACTAAAAAACCACTAGAAACAATTCACCACTGTAGTAAACTTGCAGGATTCAAAATAAATCCACATAAATCATCAGCATTCTTATATATTAATAACAAAGTTCAGCAGCAAGAGATAGAAAAAGAAATTCCATTCAGAATAAAAGATGATAGATAGCACAAAATATTTGGGAATCTATTTGCCAAAAGAATGTCAGAAACTATACGAACTAAACTACAAAACACTTTCCACACAACTAAAATCAGACCTAGTCAATTGGAAAAACATTAAGTGCTCATGGGTAGGCCTAGTGAATATAATAAAAATGACAATACTACCCAAACTAATTTATTTATTTAGCGCCATACCAATCAAACTCCCAAGAAATTATTTTACAGACCTAGAAAAAAATAGTAGCAAAGTTCATTTGGAAGAACAAAAGATCAAGAATTTCAAGGGAATTAATGAAAAAAAAGACAGATGAAGGTGGCCTTGCTGTACCAGATCTAAAACTATATTATAAAGCAGCGGTCATCGAAACCATTTGGTACTGGCTGAGAAATAGAGCAGTCTATCAGTAGCATAGAATAGGATATCAGGACAAGCTAGGTAATAATGTTAGCAATTTAGTGTTTGATAAACCCAACGACCCCAGCTTTTGGGATAAGTACTCACTATTCGGCAAAAACTGCTGGGAAAATTGGAAACTAGTGTGGAAGAAATTAAGGCTGGATCCATACCTAATACCGCACACCAAGATAAGATCTAAATGGGTTCATGATCTAGATATAAAGAGTTATATTATAACCAAATTAGAGGAACATAGCATAGTTTACCTCTAAGACCTGTTGAGATGGAATAAATTTATGTCCAAAGAAGATCTGAAACTCTTAATTGAACACCAAATAGATAATTTTGATTATATTAAGTTAAAAAGTTTCTGTACAAACAAAACTAATGCAGACAAGATTAGCAGGGAAGCATCAAATTGGGAAATCATCTTTACATTTAAGGGTTCTGGTAAAGGTCTTATCTCTAAGATATGTAGAGAATTGTCTCATATTTATAAGAATTCAAGCCATTCTCCAATTGATAAATGGTCAAAGGATATGGACAGACAATTTTCAGAAGATGAAATTAAAACTATTTATAATCATATGTAAAGGTGTTCCAAATCACTATTGATCAGAGAAATGCAAATTAAGAAAACTCTGAGGTGCCACTACACACCTGTCAGATTGGCTAAAATGACAGGAAAAGATCACGATGAATGTTGGCGGGGATGTGGGAAGACTGGGTCACTGATGCATTGTTGGTGGACCTGTGAACAGATCCGGCTATTCTGGAGAGCAATTTGGAGCTATGCTTGAAAAGTTATCAAACTATGCATACCCTTTGACCCAGCAGCGTTTCTATTGGGCTTATATCCCAAAGAAATCATAAGAGAAGGAAAGGGCCCCACATGTGTAAGAATGTTTGTGACAGCTCTTTTTGTGATGTCTACAAACTGGAAACTGAATGGATGCCCATCAATGGGAGAGTGGCTGAATAAATTATGGTATATGAATGTTATGGAATATTATTGTTCTGTAAGAAATGACCAGCAGGACGATTTCAGAGAGGCATGGAGAGACTTGCATGAACTGATGCTGAGTGAAATGAGCAGAACCAGGAGATCATTGTATACAGCAACAACAATACTATATGAGGATCAGTTCTAATGGACATCACTCCCTTCAACAATGAAATGCTTCAAACCAGTTCCAATTGTTTGGTGAAGAGAGCCATATACACCCAGAGAGAGGGATGTGAAATGTGGACCACAACATATCATTTTCATGCTCTCAATTGATGTTTGCTTGCATTGTATTTCCTTTATCTGATTATTCTTTCTTGTAGATATGATTTCTCCTGCATAAAAAATGATGCAATAACTATACATATATTCGATTTATTAAGTATTCTAACACAATTATCATGTAGTGGATATCCTGCCATCTAGAGGAGGGGTGGGGAGTAGGGGGGAAAAATTTGTAACAGAAAGCTTTGTAAGGGTTAATGTTTAGGAATTACCTATACATATGTTTTGCAAATAAAAAATATTAATAAAATAAAAATAAAATTAAAAAAAGAAGCTGTTTTCCTCAATACATTTTTATACTTTTCCATTTGGCCAGTTATACTTTTTAAACCATTGTTTTCTTTTTCCAAGCTTTTGACTCTTTCCTCTCACCATAATTCTTTTGCATCATTCTCATTTCATTTTCTTCTCTTACATGAATTTAACTCTCATTTTGTAACTCTTCCATGAGTTGTTTTTTTTTTTCTAGGTTTGAGACCATCTCCTGTTTTTCTTTTGCGTTTTGTTCACAAGTGCTCTGATGTTATCATTCTCTTCTCAGTCTTGGTTTGATCTTCTCTGACATCATAATAACTCTTTGTGATCAGATAATTTGTTTTCATTTTTTTTTTCTTTTTTGGGAGTCCTACTTTTCTCTTAAACTTAAACTCTGTTGCTGAGGTGAAAGAGGCTCTAACTCAGTTTTTTTTGTTTGTTTGTTTGTTTGAGGTGAGGTGAGGTGAGATGAGAGCGAACTGGTGCTGCTGCAGGCTGTAGGGATCTGATAGTTTATCTGGCACTGAGCAGACATACTGCAGGAGATGTCTGGAGAGCGCTGAGGCTGGTGGCTGTTTCTGTATTTCCCTGAATTTATACCATAGAATTTGGCTGCTGGCCACTTCCTGTTTGCCCAAGGCTGTGAAGAAGCATGTGGCAAAGGTCCTGTACTAGTGCCTCCCTCTTTGTTTAGGAATTTATAGGGCTACACTGAAGCAGGCCGAGATTCAGTCACTGGAAGTTGTCTTTTTGCCTGGAATTAAGTTGAAATACTTGAAGTTTCTCAGCGTGGAGTCTGGTTTCCCTGACTATACTAAGACTTCTCTGGAGACCTGGTGTTGGCATTTGCCTTTTCTATAACTCCAGATCTACCACTGATTTGCTAAAGTTGGACTTACTGTTGACTTGCTGGAGAGATCTCTGTCTTGGAATGATTCCCCTTTTACCTGAATAAATAAGATCTTTATTGGTGATCTGCTAAGTTTCTTGGCCTAAAAAATAATTTTACTCCATTTTTTAGCTTGTTCTGTTCTAGAATTTGTTTGAAGTGCTATATATGGTTGCTTGGAGATAAAAATGGAGGAATGACAATGATTCACTGATTACTACATCATCTTGGCTGCCAGAAGTCTCCAGGATTCCCTTTATTTTCTATTTCCTGATAAAGATGTATATCAACATGTCATCACAGAATTCTATGTGAACCATTTTTTGAGAATGTTTATATAAGTATATGAAATATAATATCTCAAAATCTGTCTCCTCTTCACCCTCATCCTCCCCAACATCCCAACCAGCTAGGTAGTACAATGGATAGAGCTCAGAAACACCCAAGTTTAAATGTGCCCTCAGACACTTGCTACTATTTGTATTTAGGCCAGTCACTTGTTCGCAACACTTTCCTCAAATTGTCATTGTTGTTCAATTGTTTCCAGAAATATCTGATTCCCTATGACCCCATTTTATATTTTTCTTGGCAAAGTTGGTGGAATGTGGCTCATTTCCTTCTCTACCTCATTATACAAATGAGGAAACTGAGACAAACAGGGTTAAATGATTTGCTCAAGATCATACAGCTAGCATCTGATGCCTAATTTAAACCCAACTATTCCTGACTAAAGACCTGACAGTCTCTGTACAATGTGCCATCTAATTGCTTCTATAATAATAGTACCTAATTTCCAGAGTTACTTGAAGATTAAAAAAGATATAATAGTAAATATTTTAGTATTTAAAAATTCAAGTTAAATGTGTTATTTATTAAAAAAAAAAGAAAGAAAAAATCTTCTTTCTATACATGATACATAAGTAGTGAAAGGAAGAGATCATTTTGCATTTTTAAAGGGAGTTCTTAGTGGGGAGACAGTCAGGTATTTTTTTTTTTTGAGTAATAAAGTTGGAACCAGGGAGACCTAAGTTTGAATTCTGACTCACTGGTTATGTGACCCTAGGGAAAAAAATCTGACATCTCTCGGCCTCAGTTTACACATCTATTAAATGGGGATAATAATAGCACCTATTTCAAGGATATTGTGAGGATCAAATGAGATAACAAATAAAGATTTTCATTAACCTAAAAACATCACACAAATATTGGTGTTATTGTCAACAATTATTCTACAATAATAATAATAATGGATAAAGTGCTACCCTGGAGTCAGAAAGGCTTAAATTGAATCTGACTTCAGATATGTTTTAACTGTATCATGTCAGGGATGTCACCTTAACCTGTTTTAGCCTCAACTGCTTATGTTATTTAAAAAAAAAAGGCCCAATATAAGACCAACTTCACATCATATCCAAAAAGATCATGTATATAAAGGCCTATGGAAGTGTGAGCAATTATTATTAGTCAACCAATTGTAGTTTATACTTTTCCAAGAGTGATTCTGTGAACAATTGGTAGCTGCATAATATTCCTGTGAAGTTGCTCTTAGAAACATTAGTCTAGTTTTCCTTGAACAACTGTGTGACAATGTTTCTCAGCATGAAAAAAAAAACTGATAAAGGTAAGTGAGTTAATATTTGGAGGCTATGCTACAATGGTTCAGATTATTATAATGAGTTAAGATTCAATGGATCTGAATGCACATTCCTAATTACTTAGGTTTCTAACATAATTCAGAAATGGAGAGCAAATATTAGGAATAAATGCAATCTATGGCCTTATCCATCTTCTTTTCCTCCTAGAAAACTTCTTTTCCCACAGAGGTGATTTTTCTTCATGAAGGTTTTGTCCTGCCTATTGATTGGACTAAGTATTTTGATGGGTATTTTATTTTCCCCAGGGCAGTGCTAAGGTGTCTGTCTCTCTACTGCTGTGTCACTTATTCATCTTCCTGAAGAGCTGATTGCCTTCCTTTATTATTGGGGCAGAGCCTGCTTAGAATATTTCATGTTCTCACTCATTCACAGCCAAATATATCTCAGGAGGGAATTTTCCCAATGAAGTGATATATGGGCTAGGCTGGAAGAGAGCATGCACGTTAATACCAAATTAAAGCTCTGTCTATGAAATGTTTCATGCTTCATGTTGCATATTAAATATGGAAGAAACAACCCCAAAAATTTGTTTGCGGGACAAATTGAATCAATAGTCAGATGGGGGTATTTTCAGGTAGTTGGCACTTATAACCATGTTTGGTATCTAGGTTTATTTTCTGAAATACAGGCTGTACCCAGAGGAGACATCAACTGGAGTGAGAACTGAAAATATTAAGTTTCCTGTATTGTTCTTAGTGTAGGCATTGTATTGATCCTCATTTTGTCACTTCTTTAGCTATAGATTGTACAAGAAGTGAATCAACCAACATTCTCTTGAATAATTTTTATTTGGGGTTTACTTTTCCCAGCAATACAATGATCAAACACAATTCCAAAAGACTCATGATGAAAAATGCTATCCACATCTAGATAAAGAACTATGGAATCTGAATGTATATTATTTTCATTTATTTTGTTTTCCTTATTGCATTTTCCTTTTGTTCTGATTTTTCTTTCACAATATGAGTAATATGGAAACATGTTTAATATAATTTTTTATGTATAACCTGTATCATATTGCTTGAAATCTTGGAAATGGAGGAGAGAGAAAAAATGGAAATCAAAATCCTCTAAAGGTAAATCTTTAAAGTCACCTTTACATGTAATTGGAAAAAAAGAATTTATTAAGTGGGGGGGAAGAATCCATTTCAAGGCTGAATTTATCTTGATTCCTAAGGAAACTGAGGCATGTTCAAGTAACTTTCTGTCTTCTTCCTCCATCTTAGTTCTCCCACCCCATCCTCCATTCTTTAACCACATCAGGTAATAAAGATTTTTAAAATCAGGAGTTCATGACTTTGAGTTCACAGAACTTCAGTTATCTATGGATAAATTTCAGTGTCTGCAATATTACATTACTACATACACACATGTATAGGCACATTTACATGCAAATGTATACATAAAATTTATTATTACATATGGTACAAATACACATGTATAGCTTTATTTTCACTAAACACAGGTTTCCTTTGCAATCTTTTTATGTTTTAATTATTTAAAAACTTTTTTTTTCTAAGAAAGAGTTCATAAACTTTACTGAGCTGCCAAATGGAAGCTTCACACACAAAAGAGTAAAGAAGCATTGGTCCAAGGCAGTAGGTCACTCTGATACATTGTCTGGAAAGAATAGCCAGATAATTGAAGTCACAACTCCTTAAAATTCTAATGTACCTATTTGAAAGACTGAGTATTTTCAAGTCAATTAATAACTTTTAGGTTATCATTGAAAGGATATTCAGTATCAAGTATTATTAAGTAACAAGTATGTGAGTGGATTAAAGTTCAAGCTGACAATGCTCTTCCATTGATTAATTGAAGATTAAACTGTTTTGGAAAAATATTGCTTTTCAGTTATAATACTAGATGAGAATTGACTCAGCAACATAGTGTTACAGTGTCATTAGAGAAGAGAATCTATGCATACTTAAGTTCATACAAGATCAATTTGCTTGTCTTTCAAATTTTGCAGCTGTCACAAAATTGTAGTTGTAAAGCAAAAATTGTAGATTTGAGCTGATCATAGATTCATGATCTAAATGCAAATGCACACATGCACAAGTAGATATACACACATATGTACACATAAAAATAAATAAGGATTTACTTTGTGGGGAAAATTTAAAATAAAATTTAATTCACATGTTTTAATTGAGCAGGGTTTTTTATGTTATTAGTCTTGTTTATCATCATATCTAAAGGATCCACAACATAAAAGTTGAATTTAAATGGTTGTATCGTGAAAAAGTTTTTGCTTATGAAAAATAACTGGTTTAAAAAAGTAATTTAGTTACTAGTTATTTTAGTAGATTATAATTATTGGGAATTTCTAAAAAAGACAAATATCTTTCATAAGACTTGTGGCTGACCTGGGGGATAAAGTGCTGTAATTGGAGTCAGAAAATACTGAGTTCAAATTTTTCAACAGAAAATTTACTGGCTATGTGTGCCTAAGCAAGTCACTTAACCCCTATAACCATCAGTTTTCTCATCTATAAAATGACAAGGTTATCATGGTGTTTAAGATCCATCCATCTCTAAATCAACAATCCCATAATCTGTGATTAAAAAAAAAAATCAGCTTCCATGACTGGTATAGTGAACCTAGTACTGCAGTTATAATTGGTGTCCATTCACTGGAAGTTTGACTCACTAATGGATTTGATTCACCTTTGTGTGTGTGTGTGTGTGTGTGTGTGTGTGTGTGTGTGTGTATTTTCCTCCCTGATTGGATAGATGCATGGTCTGGGTACTTCCCCATGTCATTTACTCATGTTCTTTAACATTTTCATTTACTTATTAACAGTATTTTTTTTCCTTAAACCTTTGTTGTTTCTGTATTTTTCATGTAATTTCACTTTGCAACTGATTCAATTCTTCTTTAAAGTCATATTTTATTTCTCTATAACTTTAATTTTGAGTTGTAACATTAACAATAATATAATCACTTCCTGAAAAGGATATTGTACATTATGGATCATAAAACATGTGTTAGCATATTTTATGCTACATATTGAATAAAGTAAGCCAATATATTCTTAATAATTCAAACTACTTATATAATGAGAAATAATGTAGTTGATATCTTTAAAATTACCACATTAGAAAATAAAAGACCTCTGTTTTTGACCTAACACTGCTTCTTGTTAGTTATACAATTTTGGTCATATCACTTAAACTTTTTGGAACTTGTGATTTATCTAGAAAATAATAATAATAATAAAATGTCAGCTTAAAGCCTAGGTCCTATACCCCATGATCTCTTGAGTTTCCATCTATAAACCTGGATCACATGGCATATATGACATCCCTTTGCTCTTTCACTGAAAACATATTGCTTTTTAATGCTAGTGGATTTTCTCTGTCTGTATTGCAGGTGTCCATTGTTCTAGATGTATGATCATTTCTTAACCTAATCACACATCAAAGAGGCAAAAATCAGTCCCTAAGCAGATAAAGTGGTGTGTTTAAGTAACAAAGACATGCATGTGGCTCACATCATTGATGCTGTTCATATTCCTGAAAGATATGATTTTGTAAGAATATGGCTTCCTATCACTATCTCAGTAAGCACCAATGCTGACAAAGCCTCTTCACCTTTCCTTTTCAAATAACCTCTGTCTTTTTTGCTTCTTAGATAAGGACATTTGTGCCTATTTCTACACATCCTTTAAAAGTCAGCACAAGTGCCTTCTACCTTATTCCTTTTCTGGTGCCTCTAGTTGGTAATATCCCTAGAATTATAAGACTATGGGATCCTCAGACCTGACTAATATCATGAATGTTCTTATCATGGGAAAATCTGTGTTGATATCTTTTCAGTATAATATATTCTATAATCCTTCTTTTAAGAGATAATATCAACTTTATTTCTCACTCTGCTACAGTACAGAGTTTCAAATGCAATAACCATTAAATGTTATTAGTAATGTACACAATTCAGTATTCAAATTATTAGTTGATTAATCAATGTGGGTAAAATTTCTACTAATACAAATCATTATCCATTTTTGAGATTCTGCTACCAATAATAAAATATAATCATTGTCTAGTGCCTAGTAGTCTGGTGATAGGGTTATCTAAACTTAACAAAGCCATGATAGGCAACAAATCGTATGATTTTTCCAGCTTTGTAGGACCTCTATAGTCAAACCAAAATTGAGTAACATAATTAAACTGAAAGCTTATTGAGACAAAATTGAGGGGAAAGAATGTTTTAGACACTTTTCAATACTCAACACGACACAATAGCAGGCATGTGGTAGGTACTTAATGTTTTTTGAATTATTAGGACACACATATCTATATATAACATATGTGAGAGAATTTATTTTACTTAACTATAATATTTGTTACAAGAAATTTGGCTTTTCCTTTACCATTCCCTAGGTCTTTATCTTTATTTTTACCCTTCCCACTTTCCCTTCCTCTTCTTTCCTATTCCTTTTCCTTTTCCATTTTTGCCAATGGGATAGAAGGCAAATGTATTTCTGTTAATTAAAAAATAGGGATATGTGAGATGGTAGAGATGTAGAATGGTATAGGTTTTTTCAGATTAAGTCAGTATATTATTTTTAATTGTTTTAGTTTCTCATAGGATACCATCTCTCATGGAGGAAGGGTAATTTATAAATGTAATATAAAAATAAGACATTTCCTTGAAATATAAAGAGGGGTGTGTGTGTGGGGGGGATGTTAAGAGTATGGGTGTTGAAAATATTAATCTCAAGATGAAGCTGGAAGTAACCACAACATATTATCTGTTTTTTTAGTCATATATAATTTCTGTATCACCTTTCCTTGCTTTCAAAATTAAATAAAAAATCTGGTGACCCTGCCTATAGAAGCTGCTGAGTAATGTACCTGTGCCCTTTCTGATGCAAAGGGGAATTAGATACCTTGGTTTTAAGTTTTGTGCCCTGTGGAAGCTGCTTTAAGACTTCCAGATCATTAGGGGACTATTCCATAAATTATTGCATTAGTGCCCTCTCTGGCATTGGAAAGACATAGAAGAATTAATGTAGCTCCCAGAGGTTTGTAATTAATAGTCTGAGAGTCACCTAGTCACTAGGAATAGTTGGCTCAATATATTTAATACTTGTATTTGTTAAATTTTAAAATGCATTGTCACACAAGTCATATACTTCATCATCATGGAATTTCAGGGGAGTATAAAGGTTACTTCTATAAATCTAATATAGACATCATATATCACAAAATCCTAGAATTGTGAGGGACCTCATGTGATCTAATCACACCTCCATATTAAACCTGATTTAGGCTACCTCCCAAAATAATTTCTCATCCTGCCTTTCCATAAAAACTTTCAGTGACAAGAAATTTATTATATCATAAAGCAGCATTAATTCCTCATCATATTCCATTTTTGGACAACCTCAATTTAGGAGAAAGTTATTTTTCCTAAATATTCAGTGATGATTTGTCTCACTTTAACTTAACATTCTGCCCTCAGTGATCAAGTAAAATAAATTCATTCTCTGTTCCCTATAACAATACTGCAAATAATAACCCTCTCCAATCACCACTCACCATATCCTCCTGACCACTCTTTTCTTTTTTAGGCTAATCATTTCCAGTTGCTTCAATCTATCCCTTTATTTTATTATTTGAAATCCCCTTACAATACTGTCTTTATTGCAACCTCTTGAAAATAGAACATAGGACTGCAAACCATATTTTATATGTTTTATGACATAGGTAGAGATCAATGGGACATTGATTTCTTTTATTCTGGACACCTCAATAGAACTATAGTTTTGCAAGTCCATGTAAAGGTAATTTTCAATATTCATTTTTGTGAGACTTTGGTTTCCAAATTTTTCTCCCTTTTGCCCTTACCACTCTTTTGCAAGATAGCAAACAATCTGATATAGGTTGAACATTTGCATGCATTTTAAACATATTTTGATATTTATCATGTTGTATAAGAAAAATCAGACCAAAAGGGAAAATACCATGAGAAATACTATACTTCGATCTTCATTCAGTCTCCATAGTTCTTTTTTTCTGGATGTGAATGACACTTTCCATAACAAGTATTTGGAAATTGCCTTGAATCACCTCAAGGTTGAAAAGAGCCAAGTCCATCACAGTTGATCATCACAAAATCTTGTCATTACTGTATACAATGTTCTCTTGATTCTACTCTTTGATTCATCATCAATTCATGCAAGTTTTTCCAGGCTTTTTTTTTTTAAATCATGCTGCTCATCATTTCTTATACAACAATAATATTCCATCACAGTTATATACCATAATTTATCCAGTCCTTCTCCAAATGATGGATATCCACTCAATTTCTAATTCCTTTCTCCTGTGAAAAGAGCTTCTATAAATATTTTTTTACATGTAGGTCCTTTTCTTTCTTTTATGATTTTGCCATACAGACCCCGTAGTGAGACTGCTGGATCAAAGGGATAAAAAGGATGACAGTTTTATGACTCTTTGGGCATAGTTCCATATTGCTCTCTAGAATAATTGGATCATTTCACAACTCTAGCAACAATGCATTAGTGGACACCAAAGTTCAAGAATAGAGGAGGTAAACTAAAAGGGTTAAGCCAAATGTTCAACTGATGGAATTGGGGATATTTAGCCTATAGGAGAAAATACTTGATAATTATCTTCATGTATTTGAAATCCTGTCACCTAGAAAGGAATTAAAATTGGTCTTCTTGGCTTGTGAAAATAGAACTGTGATCAAGATGTCCAAGTTTCAGAGAGGCAAATTTAAACTTAATGTCAGAAATGACCATCCTAACAATTAAAATTGTCAAAAAATAGAATTGAAGGAGGGAGGTAGTTCCCATTTTTGAGGAATTTTAAGGAAAATTGGGAAAATCACTTAATGTTTTGCAAAGACATTCTTCTTTAATTACAATCTTATTGTACTAGATGGCCATTGCAGTCCCTTTCATCTGTGAAATTCTTTTTTTGTAATATAAAACCATTCTAACTTTCTACTAGTCACAATATACTGTTGGATTTATCTCATCACCAAAGAAAGCTTTAGAATTTTTTGTTTATTTATTTGTTTCATGTGAATGTCTCCTTACATGGCATCTGGCCTAAATTTAACCAGTTATTTTTTTAATATTAGCATAAAACTTTCAAAGTATTCCCATTCTATATTATCTTATACTGCTTATCATTTTAAATCCTAAACTCATCTTCCAAAATATTAGATCTCCTTCTGACCTTTATTTTATATAAAAACCTTAAAAACATATAATTTTTGCCTTCCCCAATAGCAGTGATTAAAACTGATGAACAAATAAGACCAAGGATAGATCTGGTGACATTGAACTAGAGATATGTTCTTAGGTCTTCTGTCTTTGGATTCCTGGGACATCTGAATTTTGGGTACTCTAAAGAAAAGAACTAAAAGCATTGTATAGCAAATTCAATGTGGAAATTTCCTATCCTTTAGAACTACATAAAAGTTTAAAAGGGTTGAGTTTAGTGGTGGTGATGTATTGTAGCCATTTGAGCTATTTCGCCAACTATGATCAATTGATGTTGATTTATACGAATAGCTCTTGTTCAGTCATAGGCAAGACTACCTGGTCTCAAAAATTATTTAAATCCTAAGACCCTATGATATAAACCTACACTTCTCTATTTGGCTCACAAGAATTTTGGGAAAGACTTTCAAAACCCTTACTGAAATCTAATATAATGTTGGTTTCAGACTAATAGTTTTGTTTAAAAATAAATATATAGATAAAGGTTACTTTGGCTTGGCTTACTCTGTGTTTAAGCTCATGCAGTCTTGCTAAATGCTTATAAACTATTCTGCTTCTTCCCAGTCTGAGGTTCATTCTCCTTTGGGAGAAAACAGGTAGAACAGATATTGTCATTTTGCCATCTTTAATTTCTCTTATTTTCTCCATTTATTTTAATCAAAAATCATACATTAGTTATGTGTATGCATACATGTATATGTCATTCATATAGGTATATGCAATGTACTTATTACTGCATGTGCTTATATACAAGCATATCTGTATATATTTATCTGCATATGCACAATTACATACATGTATATGTATTGCAAATACATGTGTACAAGGACATGTATATATATGCACACATGTATCCTCTACTTTTGGAGATAGAAGATTCATGAAAAGTATTCTCAAAGAATTTACAAACACAAAAACTTATGCATATTGTGGATTGGTTGTCAAGAAAGTTATGTGGCATTTGAACTTTGGCTAATAATCCATAATGGTTTACATTTAAATAGTGTTTCCTGGTTAAAAATATTTTGGTATACATTATATCATTACAACCTTAGAACAGTTCTGTGGCAAAGTAAATTTTTTATTATTCATTTTAAATATGAAGAAACTGAGGCTCAGTTTAATAACTTGTCAAAGTCACATCTTCCAGTTTATATTTTAAAGGATAACTGCTTGAATTTTGCTGTCTCATATGCATTTTTGTTCCCTTTCTCTTTTATAAAACATTAACATATTCTTGGTAAATGAGCATAAAAAGCTCAACTTATTTCAATTAAGTCAGGCTCCCTGATCATGGATGCAAGAATACAATGCTAAACAAGAAAGAAAAATGGCAGAAATTTAGTAGGCTATTTTTATTTAGGCCCACAGGAGTATACGGCCAAACAAAACAAAACAAAACAAAACAAACAAACAACAACCAAAAAAAAAACAAAAACCTACCAGATATTTTCCAATTCATAAAGGAAAAACTCTGAATTAGCTACTGGGTAATATTGTCTCAATAAAATAGAAAATAGTAAAAGAAGCAATGTCAAAGTCAAATAATGGGATAATATTTATGTCTATCCAACAAAGACTGGAATAGAAGGGAAGATAAACACAGACAGACTCACCCACATACACACTCACACACAGATTGAGAGAGAGAGAAATAGACAGAGAGACAGAGAAAGAGAGAAAGAGACACAGAGAGACAAAGAGAGAGACACAGAGATACAGAAAGAGACAGAAACAGAGAGAATTTTAAAAGAAAAGAAAGGTGACCCTCATAATTACAGACTGCCCAATTGAAGGCTTCAGTATTTGGTAACAATCCAGAAAAAATCATCCCTCAATTAATTTGCAGTCACCTAGAAGGGGACAGAGTACTGGGGAACAATCAACCTTGCCTTCTGAAAAGCATATTGTGCCAAGCCAATTTAATTTCTTTCTAAAGTAGAGTGACAGGCTACATAGACAAGAAAGAAGTAAAAGATGTAATCTATCTGTTCTTTGGGAATGCTTTGGCATTTGTCCCAAAGGACATTTTTGTCAAGAAAATAGAAGGTTGTGGTTAGTTGGGTGGACAATAATTATTAATGTCAAATAGGTCAACAACTATGTGGAAGGATTGCCCTTCAATAGATGGTAAAACAAGAGTGCCTGGAACTTTATGTTGAAGACAAGTGGAAAGGCAATTCAAGGTGTTACTAGAAAATTGTTGTACAGTTTTAAAATTCTAATAGCTTAAAGTTTTAATAGTTTGTTGTTGTTGTTTAGCTGTTTCAGTTGTGTCTGATTTTTCATAGCCTCATTTGGATTTTTTTTTTTTTTTTTTTTTTTTGCTGAGGCAATTGGAGTTGAGTGCCTTGCCCAGGGTCACACAGCTAAGAAGTGTTAAGTCTTTGAGACCATATTTGAACTCAGGTCCTCCTGACTTCAGGGCTGGTGCTCTATCCACTTTGTCACCTAGTTGCCTCACATTTGTAATTTTCTTAGCAAAGATACTAATTTGATTTGCCATTTCACAAAGCTAGTAAATTTCTGAGGCAAGATTTCAATGCAAGAAAATGCATCTTCCTGATTCTTCCTTAAAACAAAATGAAATCACCCAGCAGTGCTACTACTTCTATATCCCAAGGAAATCATAAAGGAGGGAAAAGGACCAACAAGTGCAAAACATGTTTATAGCAGTTCTTTTTGTGGTAGCAGAGAGTTGGAAAATAAGTAGATGCCCATCAATAGGGGGATGGCTGAATAGGTTACAGTATATGAAGTTAATGGAATATTATTGTTTTATTAAAAAAAAATGAACTGATTTTAGAAAACCCTGGAAAGATTTACATGAACTGATGATGAGCAAAAGAAGCAGAATCAGGAATATATTGTACACAGTAACAGCAAGATTGTGCAATTATCAACTATGAAAGACTTGGTTCTTCTTAGTGGTTTAGTGATCCAAGGAAATCTCAATAAACTTTGGACAGAAAACACCATCTACATGAAGAAAAAGAACTATGGAGATTGAATTTAAATCAACACATGTTATGTTCACTTTTTTTTTCCTGTTTATTTTTCTCTGCCATGATTGTTCTGATTTTTTTTTCTATCAACATGATTCAAAAAGAAATGCATATTTAAAAAGTTTATATACATGTATAATAAAAAAATAGGACAATTAATAAAGAAAAAAATGACACTTTGAAAATGTCACTTTCTCAGGAAATGACTTCTTACTGCATCCAAAATCAAATGTAAATTAGTGATCCTTACATTCAAAGCTCCTTGTAGTGTAATTGATAAATAATATTCTGTTGGGATTTTAGGAGTCATTTGGTTCTAGCTTTGGTTATGCCAATAACTCCCTGGATTTTCTTTGCCAAATTACTTGAACTTTCTGAGTCTTGATTAGGCCATCAGTAAAATAAGGATCTTAGATAAGTTGACTTCTGAACTTTGCTTTGAAAAAATGAGTTATTACAGAAGAACTGAAAGGGTCTTTGCTTATAGAAAGGTAATTGAGTTTAGAATTATGAAAGACTAGTGTATTGTCCATATATGATTGAAATTTTGAATGTCAGTGCTATTTCCCGTTGTACCAGCATAAAGGAAGGAATGCCTTACTTCAAGTACCCTGTAAAGAGGCAGCGGGCTTTACAATAGAACTATATACTTATTCCAAGAGTTATGTTTGAGGAGGTTGTCTATAACATAGAGATATAATACCCTAGACATCATGCTTTCTTATTTATTGGAATGAACATAATCCCCAGGAGATGACCTGGGCATATCAGTACTTCCAATCTATGCTCAAATATGTGTGTATTAGTATATTGAATGAAAAGTCAGATCTTTTTTCTAAGGTATCTGTCTGAAACAGCTTACCTAAAATAATCATATATAATAGAAGGAAATATATATATTTTAGGATATTCATAGCTGCATTTTTATGGCCATAAATAAAAAGAAACTGGAAATAAGGTAAATAATTGAACATATTAATTAAAATAGCATTGATCCATGAAAACAGTGAATAAGACAAATTCAGAGGAACTTTAGACAGCTTGTATGAACAGATGTAGAATGAAGAAATCAGAACCAAGAAATATAATGGACAATAATCATAATGTAAATAAAAACACCACAAGAAAACAATAGAAGTCAGATCACTGCAATAATCATAACTACATATGATGTATGATGTAACATATATCCTTAATAGAAATCGTAGTTTATAAAATGAAATGCAATATGTCTTATCAAATGATTCTTTTTTTTTTGTCTTCTAGGAGAGTGAAGCTTCTTTTCTTTAACTTACAAAGTATCTATATATCCAGCCCATGTCCTTCTCTTAGTCATTCCAGAAAAAAATATAAAGGGACACACAAGGGCATTATACAAAATCAAATACAGTTAAGAAATTTTCTTGCAGCCGGAATATGCCCTCTCATATTTGAAGGACAGATAATTCTCCCTCCAATATTCCCCTGAAGACAGTTGCTTCACAGTATCCTTTAAACTTCCTTTCCCTGTGGTACTATAGTAGTATAAAGTTTAGCGAAACATTCATAAGAAGTACAATCATATCCAGAATTATTATACTAATGAGGCAATTCAATTTGTCCCACAGCACTGAAATTTTAACTATTATTTATAAGATGCTGTTTAATGTGGTTACAATCTATTTTCACAACCAGTATATTATAAGCTTCCTGAAAACAGGGACTGCTTTGGTTTTTGTCCTGATAGCCTCAGAAACTAGATCCTTGTCTTAGGGAGGGATTCGTGCTTATTTAGATAAGAATTTTATTTTGGAGCTGATAGAAACCTTAAATGACACTCTATCTTAACATCTTCCATTTAAAGATAATGAAATTAAGACTGACTTCAATAAACCCAAAGACCCCAGCTTTTGGAATAAGTACTCACTATTCCACAAAAACTGCTGGGAAAATTGGAAACTACTGTGGAAAAAATTAGGGCTTGCACCATATTTAATACCACATACCAAGATAAGATCTAAATGGGTTCATGATTTAGATATAAAGAGTGATATTATAAACAAATTAGAGGAACATAGGATAGTTTACCTCTCAGACCTGTGGAAATGGAATAAATTTATGTCTAAAGAAGAACTGAAATACTTATTTGAACACCAGATAGATAATTTTGACTATATTAAGTTAAAAAGTTTTTGTACAAACAAAACTAATGTAGACAAGATTAGGAGGGAAGCAATAAACTGGGAAATCATCTTTACATTTAATGATTCTGATAAAGGCCTCATTTCTAAAACATATAGAGAATTCTCATATTTATAAGAATTCAAGCCACTCTCCAATCAATAAATGGTCAAAGGATATGAACAGACAATTTTTAGATGATGAAATTAAAACCATTTCTAATCATATGAAAAAGTGCTCCAAATCACTATTGATCAGAGAAATGCAAATTAAAACAACTCTGAGATACCATTACACACCTGACAGATTGGCTAAAATGACAGGAAAAGATAATGATGAATGTTGGAGGGGATGTGGGAAAACTGGGACACTGATACATTGTTGGTGGAACTGTGAACAGATCCAACCATTCTGGAGAGCATTCCAGAACTATGATCAAAAAGTTATCAAACTGCACATACCCTTTGACCCAGCAGTGTTTCTATTGGGCTCATATCCCAAAGAGATCTTAAAGGAAAGAAAGGGACCCACATGTGTAAGAATGTTTATGGCAGCCCTTTGTGTAGTGGCTTCAGACAATGCTCATTACCTTTCCTTCTTTCCCTTGATTGTAATATATATATATATATATATATGTATGCATATATATATATATTTTTTTTGCCTCTTCATGTGATCTAATTTGTCCCATTATACCTTCCCTTTCCTCTTTTCCCAGTACAATCCTTTTTCCACCTCTGAATGTCTTTTTCTTTTATAGCATCACATCAGAGTCCATTCATAACCACACCCTCCATCCATGTATGCTAACTTAACTGCCCCAATAACTCCGTAATCATAACTATAGTTCTATCTAGTATATAGTATCACTATATAATATATAGCTATAGTTCTCAAGTTACAGATGTTATTTTGCCATGTAGGGATGTAAACAGTTTAACCTTTAAATAATGCATATTTACCTTTCTATGCTTGAGTCCTGTGTTTGAAGATCACATTTTTTTTTTTTTGGTTTAATTTTATTTTTTTTTCAATAGAAATGATTGGAAGTTTCTTATTTCATTGAAGGTCCCTCACATCCCCTGAAAGATGATGTTCAGTTTCTCTGGGTAGTTAATTCTTGGTTGTAGCCCCAGGTCCTTTGCCTTCTGGAATATAATATTCCAGGACCTCTGATCCTTTATTGTAGATGCTGCCAGATCCTGGGTAATTCTGACTGCTGCTCCTTGATACTTGAATTGTTAGTCTGGTAGTATGCAGTATATTTTTCCTGGGATTCAGTGGTTCAGTGATCTAAGGCAATACCAAGAAACTTTGGATAGAAAATGTTACCTTATCCAAAAAGAGAACTATGGAGTTTGAATGTAAATCAATACATATGATGTACACTTCTTTGTCTCTGTTTTTTTTTTTTTTTTTTTTCCTCTCTCATGGCTTTTCTCCTTTGTTCTGATTTTTCTCTTCCAACATGATTCATAAAGAAATGAGTATTTAGGGGTAGCTAGGTGGCGCAGTGGATAGAGCACCAGCTCTGAAGTCAGGAAGACCTGAGTTCAAATCTGGTCTCAGACACTTAACATTCCCTAGCTGTGTGACCCTGGGCAAGTCACTTAACCTCAATTGCCTCAGCAAAAATAAATAAATAAATAAATAAAGAAGAAATGAGTATTTAAATAATATGCATGTATACCTAGAAAAAAATAATTAATTAAAAAACTGGGATTTCTGATTCTAAGTTCAGTTAAGAGTCATACTCAAGTTTTGCAGGAGTACTATCCACAAAGGTTTTCTTTTTTTAGTAAATGCATTATAAATACTTCAGTTTATTGACTTGATTTGCTATCACTGCCTATCACTTGCTTATGATTTAGTCGCATCTCTGAATAATTATGAGCCAAGTAACTAAGAGTTAAGGATATTATCTTGATTTAACACTCACTAAAGATGTCTTTGCCTTCATACCCAGAGAGCAGAGGGAAAGAAAGAATGATTAAGAACATCTTTATAGAAATGCACAGTAATCAAAGAGATTATAAATTTCTGGCAGATGTGCGTGTGTGTGTGTGTGTGTGTGTGTGTGTGTGTGTGTGTGTACACATTAACAAGGTTCATGCATGAGCTCATTTATTTATATATTTATACCATTTATTGCACCTTGCATCATGTTGTCCAAGTGATGAGCATTTCATATTGATTATTACAAGGGTGAATAAAGTGCTATTCTCCCACTTAGGAAGACCTGTGGACTCAAATCATTGAAGATACATTTTAGCTGTTTGATCTGAGTTATTCACTGAGTCTTAATTTCCTCTTCTGTAAAGTGGTCATAGTTTCTCCCTTTCAAATAGTTGTTGTGTGGATCAAAAGAAACAATTTTTGAAAAGATCTTTAAAGTACTATAGGAACATAAACCATCATTATCATTATCATTCATTAATTCACTCATTTAACTTCAATCATTTCATTCTGGTCAATATACTTTAATGCCAAATACAAACTCTTCTGTCTTTTTTCACAACTCTTCACAAATTATATTAAAGTGACTTTTCTAGTCTTACTCTGCATTAATCTCCTTCACAAGTTCATTGGTTCAACAAAACTGGACTACTTGCTCTTCCTTATGAATGACATTTTACTCCCCATCTCTGTGCCACTGCAGTCTACCTGACAACACTGGAAAGAACTCCTTCCTTATCTCTGCTTTTGAATCTCTAATTTTCTACAAAGTTTAACATAAACATTATTTTCTAAATGAGGCCTTTCCTGATCCTCTCAACTCATTATCACCCTCCCTACAGTAAATACCTTGCATTTGTTATCTCCTCTGGCAAATTGTAGGTTCTTTGAGGACAAAGGCTGTTTCATTTTGTCTTTATATCCCCAGTGCCTAGCATACTATTTTTAGTCCTTAATAGCTAGATTTTGTGATGGATAGAATACTGGAACTGGAATAAAAATGACACTTACTAGAAGTATGAGCACCAACAATGCCCTTATCCTCTGCCTGCCTCAATTTCCTCATATAAAAATGGGGATAATTATATCACCTCCTTTCCAGTTTGTTATGAAGATCAAATGAGATAGTTGCAAAGAAAAACATCAAAGTCCTATATAAATGCTAAATAATAATATTAATTTTTTTTTCAGTCATTTTTATTTGTGTCCAAATCTTCATGATCTCAATTATTTTTTGTTTGGTTTGGGATTTTTGTTGTTCTGTTCTGCTTTTGGCAAAAATATGGGAGTAGCTTTTTCCCTACTCCAGCTCATTTTACAGATGAGAGAATTGAGACAAATAGGGTTGAGTGATTTGCCCAGGATCACACAACTGGTAAGTATTTAAAGTCAAATGTATACTCAGAAGATAACTATTCTTGACTCCAAGCCAGGCACTCTATCTACTGGGCCACATACCTACCATATAATAACAATAGATGGTAGTTTACATCAAAACAGAATTAATTTCAGTTGACACACCTCATTAGCCTTCCTTTTGTTCCCATATATTTCATTGGTGCTGTCATGCTTATTAAGACTTTTTTCCATTTGTTCTTACTGTAGTAGCATTATCAGAAGCATTATCTAATCATCACCTAATCTCAGGATTTGCCTCCAACTAATGAATGCTCTTCCTTTCCTTGATCTAGGCAAAGCCCCTTATAGTAAACACCAAAAGTGAAGCTTCAGGGAATCCAGGGAAAGGATGAGATTTACAGAGTGGGCTTCAAGTTACATAAAAATTGGACTAATAAAATTACTTCAGAGCCAAAACCTTCCCTCTTTCATTAGTAACAGAAACAGATGGGCAATTAGAGCTGGAAAAGTACTAGCAATGATGAAAGGGAAAAACAAGTTAAAATCAGACCAACTTTAATGGCCTGTGTCGATGTTTCAAAATTGGATGCAAAACATTCAAAAACTTGAAGACTTGAGAGCAGCCAAATGCCTCAAGGAATTGTGCACACAAATGACAAAGAGCTACAGTAAGCAATATTGAAAACTTACTGCCAATTACTTTACATTTAGAATAAACATATTGTTTTCCATTAAATCTTCCTGAGGCCTCTTCTGGAGAGTTGTTTAGAATGTGCACTGTACAGCTCCCATTAGTATTATTTAGGGTACATTTTTGTTTATAGTCATTTTAATTTTTTTATACCTTAGTTTCTTCATCTAGCAAATGGGAATTATAACACCTGTCCTACCCACATTATAGAGGTGTTATCATCTGAATTAAAGGTTGTCTTCACACCTTAAAATGATCACATTTAGTCTAGTAAGTTCCCTCTGCACATTGTTATTTTGGGGGGAGGTCCTTCATAAATTTTATTTTTTTTAATTTTTAAAGTTTTAATTTTCAAAACAGATCTACAGATTTCAAAATTCACCCTTAAATTCCAAATTTTTCTCCTCCTCCCCCCCACTTCCTCCCCAGACAGCAAGTGATCCATTATATATGAAACTTATGTGATTCTTCTATTTATGTTTCACAATTATCATGCTGCAAAAGAAGTCAGATCAAAAAGAAAAAAAAAAAAAGGAAAACAAAATGCCATCAAATAACAACAAAAACATGAAAATACTTTGTAATGATCCACATTCAGTCCCCACAGTACTCTTTTGGGGTACAGATGGCTTTCTCCATCACAAAACCATTGGAACTGGCCTGAATCACCTCACCATTGAAAAGAGCCACATCCATCAGAATTGATCATTGTATAATCTTATTGTTGTGTATAATGTTATTCTAGTTCTACTCACTTCACTTAGTAGCATTTCATATAAATCTCTCCAGGCCTTTCTGAAGTCATCCTGCTGATTGTTTTCTATAGAACAATAATATTCCATAACATTCATATAACTTATTCAGCCATTCTCCACTGATGGGCATCCACTCAGTTTCCAATTACTTGCTACTACAAAAAGGGCTGCTACAAACATTTTTGCACATATTTTTCACTTTCTTAAGATGTCTTTGGGATATAGGCCCAATAGAAACACTGATGGATCAAAGGGTATGCATAGTTTGCACATTATTATTATATTATTTTTCCTAAAGCAATGATTTCCTGTTAATCTTATCCTTTAAAACATGGTATGACTTTTAAATTGTCTATTAGAAAAAGGCCAGATTTCAACCTTCCTTCTAAGATCTTTCTGCATCCTATCTTTTGTCCTTCCCATCCATAATTTTTTTCCACTTCTTCCCAAAATAAGTTTTCTGTTCTACACAGGAAGACTCTTTTGCTATTCGATTGAATTAGAAATGCCCTATCCAAAAACAAGATCTGGCTTGTGCTGCTCCTCCTAGCAGTATTAAAGTCCTTATTTCAATTCACTAAGCCTTACCTATTCCCTAAAGTCCATCTCAATTTCAAGCTACCTTAGAAAGTTTAGCTAATCAATCATTCTTTCTAAAACTCTTATCTTTTCTTCTCCCCCTCTCTCCCTCCTTCTTCTCCTTCTCTTTCTTCTCCTCCTCCTTCTCTTTCTTTTCCTCCTTTTCTCTTTCCTTTTTTTGGGAACATAGTTTGACAAAATTTATTACTGTTTATGAATTGGTCTCTATATTGACCTCATGAATATCTCATTTGGCATGACCAAGAATCATAGAGGAATGGAGATGAAGTAATTGGTGACAGTCTATATCCCTAGATAAATACCCATATGGATAGTATCATAGTTTCATTGAAATTTTGATGAAATAGCTATCTTGCTTCTATGAGAAGTTTAAAAGGAGGTAAGAGAGAATTTTGCAACACTTTTATATTCCCAGAACAATGCCATTTGGTAATAAGTACCAAACAAATACCAGTTGAATGCATGAAAATATTTTTGAAAAGTATAAAATTCTATATAAATATGATTATTATTTTAGTGGATGTTATCTTTATAGAGTTTATTCATATATTCTGGTTCATTATAATCCTATAAGTGTTATTTAAATTCTTGCTATGTTCAAGTCTCTGTATTAGGTGTTAAGGATACAAAGATATAACCAAAAAATAACTTCTTGGTTTTAGATGGTCTCAACTATCAACACACCTTTAATGAGTACTACCTGTGTGACCTAAGACAAATCTCCAGTCAACATTTGGTTTCAATTTACTCCTCTGTAAAAATGAAAATATTAGATTAGATATCGTATGAGTTTTCTTCCAGCTCCAGAATTATCTTATTAAATGTACCCAGAAGCTTCACAGATCCTAAGGTATTTTTTTCCAGATTTAGATCTTTCTATTTAATTATATCTATGTTACTTAAATAGATAAGTTAAAAAAAATGTGATTTCAGGAGGATGAGAATGCTAATAACTTAATGAGGTAGGGAGGGCATCAAGGAATGACTCCAGGAGGAACTGGCTCATGAAGTAAACTTTGGAGGTAACCATGGCTTTTAAAAATTAAAAAAAAAAAAGATTACTTTTGAGGGGAACAACCTATGCAAAGGCAAATAAGTGGGGAATGTATTTAATTTGGAGAATGTGAAGTACACCAGTTTGTGTGAAATATGGGGTACATAAAGGGCAGTATTGAGTAATGCATCGGGAGCTCCATTTAAAACATCATAAATGAAAAAAGGGCAAAAGGCTAGCAACGGGAAAGATTATTTGAAAAGCCTCAATATGGAATGTGTGTGTATATGTGTGTGTGTGTGTGTGTGCATTTGGTATGAAATAATGATAATAATGATGTTATTAGGAAATTATTAGTCAATAATTACTATATGATTCACATATTCTTTCAAAAATAAAACTATTTTGTAGTAACCTGCTGTTGAGAGAGTGCCTACCTTTCACCTACACAATCTGATAGCAGAAAAGTAGTCAGTATCAACAGTTGAGTAAAGACAGATATATATTTTTCATTCCCTGAAGTTGTTTCTGTCACCTCAGTTTTAAGAATGAGGTGTGAATTAGATGGAGTCCCTTATGGAATGTGAAGTTTGGATAATAAAAAAAAAAAAAAAAAGTCTTTCTTTTTTTTTTTTTGAAACTTCTAAGAATGTGTTTTTTAATCAACATAGATTTGCTATTTTCAGTCATTATATGTTTCTTCAAAATACATTTTTTTATTAAAACTTTTTGTTTGTATAACATATGTATGGATAGTTCCCCAGCATTGATCTTTACAAAGCTTTCCATTACAAATTTTACCCCCAGTCCCCTCCCCTCCCCTAGATGGCAGGAAGTCCACTACATGTTAATAATGTTGAAATACTTGACAAATTGTGCAAGAAAAATCCTATCTACAAGAAAAAAAAAAGAAAATCAGAGAAAGGCAACACAATGCAAGCAAACCTCAATAGAGAGCATGAAAATATAATGTTGCGGTCCATATTTCATATCCCTCTCTCTGGATGTATATGGTTTTCTTCAGTGAACAATTGGAACTGGTTTGAGACAATTCTTTGTTGCAGAGAGCCATGTCCATCAGAATTGATCATCATGTAATACTGTTGTTGCTGTGTATAATGATCTCCTGGTTCTGCTCGTTTCACTCAGCATCAGTTCATGCAAGTCTCTGCAGGTCTCTCTGAAATCGTCCTGTTGGTCGTTTCTTACAGAGCAATAATATTCCATAACATTCATATGCCATAATTTATTAAAAATTCTTACAGAGCAATAATATTCCATAACATTCATATACCATAATTTATTAAAAATTAGTCTTTCTAAACAAAGTAATCAAGGGTCAGAGGAGGATCTATAGACTTCACAGAATTTCTTAGTGCATGGACAGAAAGTGTAATGTGAAAAAAAAAGTGCAAATTTCTTGCAAATCAAAAAAAACTTTGGGAAAAAACCTGATAACCAGAAAAAAGGAAAATGGGATTTCTCATAAATTGGCATTTTGATAGCCAAATATTAATAACAACTCAATTTTGGAAAGGCCAAGAGGCATAAGAGCCTTGCAAACTAAATCATTTTACTAGTAACCTAGATTTTGTGCTTATAGCTTGTTCGGTTAAAATTAGATCCTATTTTCCCTATGCAAAATCAGTGAGAAGAATGATTACTAGTCAAGGGAAACAATAATCATAGTAATAGTCAGTTTGTTTCAGCTTTCAGTGTTTATGTTTAAGACCAGAGTTAATTATTAAAACCTCTGCCATTTATACACTTCCTGCTGGTTTTGCTCTTTCCTTTCTTTCCCCAGTTGTTCCTCCATTAAGCTTAGTGATGAAACCTTTAAAAACAAGGAAAAGAAGGTGAGTGTGCTTATCTTAAGGAGCAAAATAAGGCAAAAGTGCTATGGCTTGTATTATGTCCAAGATACTAAATTGGTTCAGATAAGACCTGACAAAAGTGAGAAACTATTAAGAAAAGTCAACCAATCACTCACCAAACAGTTCCTAATTGCTTTTTATGTATCTGAGAGAAAGGAAGAAGAAAAACAAAGAAGAAAGAAGGGGAGGAAGAGAGTCCTTGAATTCCAGTATTTTACATTCTATAGGAGGAGATGATAATTCAACTTAATTGCAAATTAACCTTGTGGGATAAAAAAGTGGGGACAGGCTTTCCTAGAAGCTGGTGACATTAGGAAATGTCCTCTATGTAGAGCAAAGATCTTGAGATGAGTGGAGAAATCAAGACATTCTAAGAATCTAAAAGTACTCCTCTTATTTGAAATGTCAAGTGACAAGTGAGTAAATATATGGTCTGTTGGCTAACTACAACATGTTTCCTGTTTTTATGGCCTGAGAGCTACATGAAAAGTACTTTTCACTAGTGGGGCACACAAAAAGATATAGCAGATAAGATTTGACCAAGAAACTATATAGTTTGTGAATCTCTCAATAGAAGGAAAGCCAAACTGCACAGCCTGATTTTTATATTAGTCCAAATTTCTACTTGCATGAATTATGTCCTCTGCTCCTCAACATAAGCCTTCTCCTTCTAGCCATGGCCATAGTCATTATAGCATGATTAGTTATTTTATAATATTTGTATTTTTGTAAAATTAGAATGTGTGAAATAAATAATATAATCCTGTGAAGAAATTCCTTATTCTATTAGCCTTGTATAATCTTATGATTACTTTTAATAGTGATTTGGGTTTTATGAATTAGAGATATCAAAGTGCACAAAACAAATTTTGTCTTTGGTAATCTCTGAACATCATAACATGAGGTAAAAAAGGAAGATTTTAAAATTTACTATAAGTCTGGCATTTTCTCCCTCTTATTCTTTCTAATCACAAATCTAGACTTTTATTGAATTTGAGAAAACAAGAGAATGCAAAGTGATTTTCAGGCAGTATTATGATTTTGGAATTCAAATTACTCATTTTTTTTTATGTCCAACTATGCCTGGGGCACCAGAAACTCTGTACTTTGTTAGGTAATTACATTTTGATAGTTTTAATGACTAATTTCTTTAGCTTCCAATGCATTACTCAAAGCAATATATTTACTTTATTTTTTCCAAATGAATTGTCTATAGTGGAATTAATTAACTGATTCCCTGAATCACATGTATTTATACATTATAACATGGAATTCTGGAAGTCCAGGACAAGGCTAATATAGGCACTGTATTTTGGGGTATGAAATCAGAGCATAGAGAATAGTTTTTCTATGAGTAGTGCAAGTAATATGATGTTTGCTGCTAGGTTCCAGTATCCTCTTGTCATTATTCATTCAATTTTCAAATGTGATGCAAGATACAGGAACAAAATAGAGAAGTTGAAAGGCATGAAGGAAAAAAAAATGAGAACAGCTACAACACACCCATGACTATGTCCTGTATTTCTAAAGAAATATATTAATCAGGTAGTGACCTGTGCAGTATTAGCCTTTAGGGATCCTAGTCATTTCTAAGCAGAAAAATAAATGCTATTTAATAATGCAATTGGAACTCATCTCCCCTTCCCTCCTCTCTATTATTTTCATTAGCTGAGATGAATGTCATATTTGTTTAATACTGGTTACTTCTTCCTTGTGGATTTTCAGAACAAAAGTATATGTTATTAGCCAATGACTTTCACTTATGATTTCAAGCATATGAACCTTTTTATATGGCTTCCTTTGCCTTTCAAAAATATAGTTAGAAAAATGGAATTTTATTTATTAGCCCCTTAGCAAGACTCTGTTATTAAAAGATAAGATTGATGTTTTGACAACTTACCAATTTCATATAAGTGTAAACCTTTTCCACCACATGTGGGGGGGGTATCCCTTTTAAAAAGCTCACTGACTCCAAAATTCAAAACCAAAATACTTTTTCAAGGCATGGGGGGAAAGTTCTATTTAAGATAATTTTTAGATTCAGAAATAAGATCTAATTTTAATTAAATCTTAAGAAAATATACATTTCCTTGTTTTTCTAAGGTTAAAGATCTTGTATTTTTTATTTTATTTTATTTTATTTTTTATTTGCAAAACATATGTGTGGGTAATTCTCCAACATTAACCCTTACAAAGCTTTCTGTTACAAATTTTCCCCCCTACTTCCCACATCTCCCCTAGATGGCAGGATATCCACTACATGTTAATTATGTTAAAATACTTGACAAATCAAATATGTATATATATGCATATATATATACATATTTCCATACTTATCATTGTTGTGCAAGAAAAATCATATTTACAAGAAAGAAAAATCAGATACAGGAAACACAATGCAAGCAAACATCAATCAAGAGCATGAAAATGTTATGTTGTGGTTCACATTTCACATCCCTCTCTCTGGGTATATATGACTTTCTTCAGTGAACAATTGGAAGTAGTTTGAAACATTTCATTGTTGAAGAGAGCCATGTCCATCAGAATTGATCGTCATATAGTCTTGTTGTTGCCGTGTATAATGATCTCCTGGTTCTGCTCATTTCACTCAGCATCAGCTCATGCAAGTCTCTCCAGGCCTCTCTGAAATCGTCCTGCTGGTCATTTCTTACAGAACAATAATATTCCATAATGTTCATATACCATAATTTATTCAGCCATTCTCCAATTGATGAGCATCCATTCATTTTCCAGTTTCTAGCCACTGCAAAAAGAGCTGCCACAAACATTCTTGCCCATGTGGGGCCCTGTCCTTCCTTTATGATTTCTTTGGGATATAGGCCCAATAGAAACACTGCTGGGTCAAAGGGTATGCACAGTTTGATAACTTTTTGAGCATAGCTCCAAATTGCTCTCCAGAATAGTTGGATCCATTCACAGTCCCACCAACAATGTATTAGTGTCCCAGTTTTCCCACATCCCCTCCAGCATTCATCGTTATCTTTTCCTGTCTTTTTAGCCAATCTGACAGGTGTGTAGTGGTATCTCAGAGTTGTCTTAATTTGCATTTCTCTGATCAATAGTGATTTGGAGCACCTTTTCATATGACTACAAATAGTTTTAATTTCATCCTCTGAAAATTGTCTGTTCATATCCTTTGACCATTTATCGATTGGAGAATGGCAAGATCTTGTATTTGTAGATGAGAACTGATTTGTAGTCACTATTAATTTCACCTAAGAAATTAACTGTTTTAAAAAGTATAGTGTATTTATCAAAGCACATTAAGCATTGATCATTAGTTTATGCAAAATATAATTAGAAAAGCAAGAAGAGGGGGAAATTCATTGAATCTAGAGTTGATAATGAATTACAAAACATTCTACTCCATACTATATATGACAAACAATTCCCACCATAATATACTTAAAAAATTGTCAGGTAACCTTTTCTTGAATATTGCCAAAGTGAAAGTGTAATGTTCCTTCTCCAGGATGTCCCTTTACACTTTTGATTAGGTCTAATTGTCAGGAAATTGTTTATGACATCAAAACTGAGCTTTTCTTTGAAACCTCTATTTGTTATTTTTTGTTCACTTGCCTGTGGATACACACACTAAGTCTAAGAATATGAGACAGAGGGACTTAATGGGAAGATTCCTCCTTCTGGCATCAGAGGATGTAGGTACATATATCAGTTTTGTAAGTATTACTTCTGACTTTTCTGACTATGGGAAATCGATTAGTACTTCTAGGTCTCTCTCTTTTTTGTCATGGTGAAAGAGGGTGGTGAAACTAACATTTTCTTCAGTTTATTCCTGTACTCTCTAGTGTTTTTAATAGGAATACATGTTGAATTTGATCAAATGCTTTTTTGACATCTGTTGAGGTAATCATTTGATTTTTGTTAATTTGGTTATTGGTATAATCAATAATATTAATAGTTTTCCTAATCTTTAACCAGCCCTGTATTCTTGCAATAAATCCTACATGGTCATAGTGTATTGTCCTGGGGATGACTTTCTGTAATCTTTTTGCTAACATTTTATTTGAGATTTTTGCATCAAGATTTATTAGGGAAATTGGTCTATAATTTCTTTCTCTGTTTTCACCCTACCTGGTATCAACACAATATCTGTGTCATAAAAGTAATCTGGTAGGACTCCTTCTTTCCCTATTTTTTTTTCAAATAGCTTACATAATATTAGATTTAATTGGTCTTTAAATGTTTGATAGATTTCACAAGTAAATCCATCTGGCCCTGGACATTTTTTTCTTAGGAAGTTGGTTAATAGCTTGTCCTATTTCTATTTCTCAGATGGGACTATTTAAATAATTTATTTCCTCTTCTGTTAATCTAGGCAATGTATATTTTTATAGATATTCCTCCATTTCACTTAGAATATCAAATTTAATATTATATAGTTTGGCAAAATAGCTCCTAATTATTGCTCTAATTTCCTCTTCATTGGTGGAAAGTTCTCCCTTTTCATTTTTGAGGCTAACAATTTGATTTTCCTCTTTCTTTTTTCTAATCAAATTAACTAAAGGTTTATCTACTTTGTTGTTTTTGTCATAAAACCAAATGTTAGTTTTATTTACTTATTCAATAGTTTTCTTGCTAGCAATTTTATTAATCTCTCCTTTTATTTTCAGAATTTCAAATTTGGTATTTAATTGAGGGTTTTTAATTTGTTCTTTTTCTAGTTTTGTTTTGTTTTGTTTTGTTTTTTAGTTGTAAGCCCAATTAATAGATCTTCTTTTTCTCTTATTTTGGACAAGCATCTAGAGATATAAAATTTCCCCTATTAATTGCTTTCACTGCATCCCATAAATTTTGGTATAGTGTCTCATTGGTATAATGTCATTCTCTTGAATGAAATTATTGATTGTGTTTATGATGTGTTATTTCACAACTCATTCTTTATCATTAGATTATTTAGTTTCCAATTAATTTTTGTTTTATTTTCCCTTGGTCTTTTATTGTATATAATTTTTATTCCATCATGCTCTGAGAAAAATATATTTACTATTTCTGCCTTTATGCATTTGATTTTGAGATTTTTATGCCCTAGTACATGCTCAATTTTTGTATAGGTTCCATGTAATGCTGAAAAAAAGTATAATTCTTTCTGTCTTCATTCAATTTTCTCCAAAGCTCCATCATCCCTAACTTTTCAAGTATTCTATTTGCCTCCTTAACTTCTTTCTTATTTATTTTGTGGCTTGATTTATCTAGTTCTGAGATATCAAGGTTGAGATTTCCCACTAGTGTAGTTTTTCAGTCTAATTCTTTTTGCTACTTTCTTAACTTCTCCTCTAGGAATTTGGATGCTATATCACTTGGTGGATATATATATATATATGTATTATTGATATTACTTCATTATCTATGGTACATTTAAGTAGGATGTAGTTTTCTTCTTTATCTCTTTTAATTAAATCTAGTTTTGCTTTTGCTTCATCTGAGATGAGGATTGCTACCCCTGCTTTTTTTTTTTTCCTCAGCTGAAGCATAATAGATTCTGCTCTAGCCTTTTACCTTTATTCTAAATGTACTGCTCTTTTACTTTTACTCTAAATATATGAGTTTCTTGTAAACCACAAATTGTAGGATGCTGGCTTTTAATCCAGTCTGCTATCAGGTTCTGTTTTATGAGAGAGTTCATTCCATTCACATTCACAGATAAAATTACTAACTTTGTTTTTCCTGCCATCTTGTTAACCCCAATTATATTTTTCTCTTTCCTTCCCCCCTTTCTTTCCTCTCCAGTATTTTGTCACTGATTACATCTTCCCTTAAACAGCCTTCTTCTTTTGCAGGTCCTCTCCCTTTTCTTTACCTTTCTCCCTTGCCTTCTCTTCTCTTTTCTATTAGCCTCACCCTTCTTCTCCCCTACCCTTTCTACTTCCCTATAGAATGAAACAAGCTTCTTTGTGAAGCTAAATGTGTCTCATATTCTATCTTTGTGCCAAATCTGATGAGTACACAAATAGCACAATACTCATCCCCTTTCCCTCTTTCCTTCAATTGCAATAGATATTTTTTGCCTCTTCATGGGATGTAATTTACCCCATTTTAGCTCCATTTTCCTATTCTTCCAATAGAATCACCTTTCCTCCTCTAGTTTCTTTTTAAATGATCACAATAAAATCAAATTATACCTGCACTCTCTAAGTATACTCATAACAGAGATACAGATATCAGATTAAATATAACACCTTCCATGTAGGGATATAATCATTTTAACTTTTAAAAGAAAGTTATTTTTTCCTTTGCTTTTTACCTCTTTGTGCTTCTTTTGAATTGTATATTTGAAGATCAAATTTTATATTCAGTTTTGCTTTTTTCATCAGAAATAGATACAATTCACCTGTTTCATTGAATGTCCATCTTTTTCCCTGAAATATGATGCTTAGTTTTGGTAGATAGTTGGTTCTTGGCTGCAATCCAAGTTCCTATGCCTTGCAGATTATCAGAATTCCATGCCTTTTGCTCTTTTAAAATGTGTAATCCTGATTGTGGCTCTTTAATATTTGAACTGTTTCCTTCTGGCTGCTTGCAATATTTTTCTTTGATTTGATAATTCTGAAATTTAGCTATGATGTTTCTTGGAGTTTTCATTTTGGGGTCTCTTTCAGGAAGTGATTGGTGAATTCTTTCAATGGCTTTTTTATCCTCTGGCTCTATGATATCTGGGCTATTTTCCTTGATGATTTCCTGAAAAAATGATGTGTAAGCTCTTTTTTCATAATGGTTTTCAGGAAATTCAATAATTCTTAGATTGTCTCTCCTAGATCTATTTTCCAGGTCAGTTGTTTTACCAATGAGATATTTTACCTTTTCTTCAATATTTTTCTTTTTATTATTTTTGTTTGACTGATTCTTAAAGTCTCATTGAGTCATTCACTTCCATTTATCCAATTCTCATTTTTAGTGAATTATTTTATTCAGTTAGCTTTTTACCTCCTTTTGCATTTGTCCAATTTAACTTTAAAATGTGGTGTTTTGATCATTGCAGTTTTTTCCCATTTCACAAATTCTGTTTTTCAATGAATTGATTTCTTTTACATATCTATTTTGTAAAAATATTTCCCATTCCATCAAATCTCTTTTTAAAGTGGAAAACAGATAATTTCTGTTTATTTTCCTTCTCCAAACTACCTTGTAAAGATCTCATTTCATTTCCCCATTTCTCTTTTATTTCTCTTTTAAAATCCTTTTTAAATTCTTCCAAGAGAGCTTTGTGAGATGAAGACCAATTCATATCATCTTTTAGAGCTGCATCTGGAACTGGTTTTCCTTTAGGATTCTCGGGGTTTGAGGTCTGTTCTCTTTTTTTTTCATAAAAGCTGTCAAAAATTGCTCATTTTTTAAAGAGTTAAGGCCTGCTCTTAAAACAAAGAGGCTATAGCTATTTTAACTTGCCCTGGGACTGGTGTTGCTGACTCACTTCCAGTGCTGGGTAGGCATTGTCATGTCCCATTTTTACTGAGGTTCTAGGGTTCAGAAGCTCACAATTTGCCTTTTTTATTTGCTTTGGGTATCTCAGAGTAAATCTGCTGAACCACTGGCTTGTAACCAGAACAGAGCAGCCTAAGAGCCTAGCAGTAGATTTCCCATGTGCAGATGTACAATGCCCTTGCTCCCTATCCCAGCTCCTTTCCCAGAGCTCCCTAAGCTGCAGTCTGGGCTCACCAGATTGTCTCCCTGCCTGATTGAAACATCCTTTTTCTGAAGTTCTTCCAATGTATCTTCTTCTGAAAATTTCTTGTACTCCAAATATTTGTGTGTTCTGTCACTCCAAAACCAGTTCAGAGGCTTAATCTGCTGTTGATTTAAGGAAAGCTCAGAGGAGGACAGATAGATATGTGTCTATTTTCTGCCATCTTGGTTCTGCCCCTGTGTTCATACTGAAAATTTAACAATGGGTTCTCAAGTCAAAAGAAATTAGTAAGCATTATGTCTATCTATGGTTAACAATCCTTATAACACATGGCAAGTCTTTAAATAGTTGAAGACATCTACTCAGAATACACTAGTTCTTCCCACTTGGTTCAAGGACCCTAGTTCATTCAGGTCTTTGAACAAAAAATCATACTTCAAATTCTTTGTAAATTTCCTTATGTTGATATAAACAAAACAAGGAAGAAACACATTCAAATGATAAAATGAAAGTGACACTACATTTAAAGTCTGAAAATCTAGGTTCTGATCCTTTCTCTCTTTTTTTAATCTACATAATACTAGGGAAATCATTGAACTTCTGTGATCCTCCATGAAAAGATCACTCCCTCCTGGACACATTCCATCTTTAAGTTAGAAATAGATATAATCATCAAACTATTAGGACCTGAAAAATTGTGGAATATGTGTTATCATGATGAGAACCAGTTTGCTAGAAGTTAGTGAATACCCAGCTGCATACAGCCATTGAGTCTACTGCTTTTCCCAATCTATTAGGTGGTAAGATTTCTGAGATCTTTCAAGCCTTAGGCATAGTGCACTTACAAAACTGAACAAAATAAGCTGTTGAAGTCAACTGTATTCTGCAGTCTTTCAGGCCTTGGTCATAGAACCCCTACATTGATGAAGAAAATAATTTAACAATTCTGCTTAAAAATTGATTCTGCACGAGGAACCATATTAAGTACTTCAGATAGGAAAATAGCAAAAAGGAAATCTTAATCCTCAATGAATTTATTTTCAAATGGGGAAAGGATACTCAAAAATAGGACTTAGATAAGAGGGAGATATGTAGCTGTCTGTGGCAAGAGCTTCAAACAGGAGATGTCCAGAGAGTGAATAAGCTTAGTGAAATAAGTTCTCTGTTTAACTCTTCCTGAAATAATGGTCCTGGAAAGAGAGCTACTGATCAGAAAAATAGAGCCTCAGGGTAGAAGTTTCTCCAGGGACAGCAGATGCTGGTGTTTGAGGAACATGAAGAGAAGTCCAAAGAGTAAATTGAGACTTGAGGAGAAAAATAGCTGGAAATCTCCAAATGGGACCAAAGGCTGTAATTCATCTGTACTCCCAAGGGTGATGCAAACTCTTATTAGAATTGCCAATACTGAAAAAATAAAGTTTTGAATTTAAAATTTTAATTTGATTATATAAGCAAGGACAGACAGAATGATTTAATGGATAACAAAGCTGATTTTGTAACTGGCTGTGTGACCCACTTTAGTCACTTTATACTTTAACATTCTAAGAGATAAAAAGAGAGGGAAGAACAGTGGAGAAGAAGAAAGAGAAGGGGGAAACTGATTTCTAGAAATGGAGTGGCTTTCCTCATCTAGGAGTTCCCCATATTAATGAAATCACATGTCCAATCCCTATTTTACATGATGTTATGGCTGGCTTTCCAGTTTCCATGACTCAATGAAGACCAAATATTTATAGTCAAAAGAATCATACCTCTATTGATATGATTAGGGTACCCTTTTACTTTTTTCCCTATATAGGAACAATCAAAGTGTAGGTAGAAAAGGACATTCCCTTCCATTAAAAGACTTTCTTTATATAATCAGAATGCAGTTGTTAATTCATATTTTTGGAATAATTGGGAAATGTGGATACTTTAATATTGATTAAGGGAGATTTTTGGATTTGTATAATCCAATTCCCATTTCTGGATCATGGTTTTTCTTTACAATTTATGATTCCTTTTCTCCTCACCTAGAATTTAAAAGTTTCATGTGATGCAATTAATCCCTATGTCTTTCATAGATGGCATTTGTGTTAGAAGGAAAAGAGTGCTAAATTTGGTGTCAGGGATCTCTTTTCAAGCATCAGTTTTTCTACTTACTCTTCTGTGACACTCATGAAGTCACTTAGCCTTCATGCTTAGTTTCTTTATCTGAAAAAATTAGAAGATTGGACCTTATGATATCTAAAGCCTCTGCCACCTTTAATTTTATTATCCTATGAGGCTAAGGAGAACTATTGCTAATACTTTTGTTTTTAACAATAATCTTCATCTTTTCACAAAATTGCCTTTCAGCTGATATGGGATATAAGCAGTTAGATCTGGTAGGGAAAGAGGTTATGAGCATATAAACCTCTTCCCATTCCCTGAAGGAGGAGACTTCTCTAAATACTTCTCTAAATATTCCCCAAAGGACTTCTCCATTACTAAGTATTCCTAGATTCCTACAGAACTAGGCCCATTGATAAATCATACCACTGATGGCAATAGTTATTTTTCTGCCTTCTCTGGATGGAGATTCCCCAGAAGATACTAAACTCTTAATAGGTACAGATATTAGCATAATCAGGGAAGATGCACAGTTGATCTATGAATGCAAGAAATCTTTAGAAGCTGTCAATTGCTCTAAGTTCTCTGTTTCTGTGTGTGTCTCTGTCTGTCTCTCTCTCCGTCTCTGTCTCTCTCTTCCTCTCTGTCTCTTTCTCTCTGTGTCTCTCTCTTTCAGCTATTTGTAGATGTTTGATAAAAATAGATTCAGAATCTCAAGGAGAGTATTACCTAACTGACTTTTATACTGTCCCTACAGAGTCCATTATGCTGACAAATAGAAGAAAATGAGTGAGTCTTGTGAAACCTTTTTGTGGCAGACCAATACAGCTCTAAGTAATCTTTTTCCATATGGGAATTTCAATGTGTGTCTTTAAATTCTGGTGTGTTCTTGGTGAATGCAGTTTGATGGCTCTATAGTAAATTGTGCAAGGTCTTAGGCCTAAAGAACATCAAGCAATATGGAACATGAGATTATGACATCCTGATTATAAATTGTGAGATCAATAGTATCCACATTCTTGACAATAAGTTTTGAGTCCTTTTTTAATCTCTCAAAAGTGACTAAAAGCAGGATCAGAAATCAGAAGACTTAGACAACAGTATTTCTTTTTTTCCCATAGTAAGTCATAGCATGGGTGATTATGATTATTTTACCTCTATGAATTTCTAAGGAGAAAAAAATCAATTAGAGGAATCATGGTTTATTCCAAAATAGGATGCCTGGAATATTTAACTAATGACAGAATTTAGAGGATATTCTTATTCCCACTGTGATTCCCAGTTTTTCAGTAGTCATTATTAGCTCTTTAAGAAAAGGACTTATTTTATTTTCCCCTTGTATTGCCAATATTAACTAGCTTTGTGAACTTTGATGATGATGATAATAAGAACAAGAACAACTAATATACACATAAATACATACATACATACATATGCACTCATATAAATAGCATTTTGTAAATGCTAGGCATTGTGCTAAGCCCTTTACAATTATCATCTCATTTATTCTTTGAAACATTTCTGCAAAGTAAATGCCTTTAAAATCCCCATTTTTGCATACAAGGAAACAGGCAGTTGACTTCTCCAGGATCCCCCAACCATTCAATACCTGAGACTGTATTTGAACTATGATCTTCCTTATTTTAGTCCTGGCACTCTTTCCACAGCATCTGTTAGATACTTCAGGTCACTTAACCTCTACCTACCTCAATTTCCTCAAAAGTAAAATAGACATAATAGTATCTACTTCCTAGGATTATTGGAAGGATCATATTTATAAAATGTGGTAGGTTCCCAATAAATACAATAATACTCCCTTCCTTCCTTCCTTCCTATAATACTATAGACACAGTTTTTAAAGGGAAGTAAAAAAGTTATCTTGTCAAATGCCATCATTTTGCAGACAAGGAAACTAAAGGGCAGGGGATAGTGTAAGTATCTTGCTCAAGCTCACAAATTATTCTTCATTCTTTATAGATCTTTAGGCCAGCATTCTTTACTCAGTCTGGCATAAAATGTCCATTTGGAAAACACAGCAGAGAAGACTTTTATAATATGTCCTCTATGGTTTTAATAATTTGCTATGGCTGGAATAGAAACACTGACTTTGTGAATACTTAGAAGTGGGGAAAAAAAGAAGCAGTCTCCAGAAAAACCTCTGCTTCTTGAATAAAAATCACCACTTTTACAGCTCAATAACAAAGACTTACAATTCCTTTAATGAAATCTGATAATTTATTGTACACTGTAGTCAGCTTCATTTAAAGCAATGTACTTTGTTGTGCTTGTTGTTAGATGAGCAGGTTAATTAGTTTTGTGATCAACATCCTATAAATGCCAAGTAAGGTTTGTGCCAAAAATAAAAATATATACATTATAGCAAATGTACTATTGAGGTGGGTATGTGTGTGTGTGTTTTTTTTAATTCAGCAATTCTTCATAATTATAATAGCAAGCTGTCCACATGTCAGTATTTCCTTTGAAAACTCCCATTTCATTAAAAATCTATCCCGATTCAGACTACCAGGCAAGTGCATTTATCTCTGCAACTTGCCCTAAAATTACCTGTTTGGAATGCTGAAAAAGTGAGAAGCTGACAGTTTTAGGAGATTGTTCTTTCTTCTTAAGTACAGCTTGCCTCTTAAATTGAAGAGATAAAAAGGTATTGAAAGTCTAATAACCATTACTTCCACAGAGAACAGTGACCATCCATGAGGACACTGTTCTAAAGACCTGAGTCATTTATCAAAATCTAAAGAGCCAAGTGAAATTTGCTTACACATAGTTTCATAAGTTATATATCAGATCCTACTCTGAATAGGATAGCTAAAGGATGTAGTAGAATGAGTGCCAGGCCTAATGTCAGAAAGACCTAAGTTGAAATCTGACCTAACATACTTATTAGCTATGTGACTCTTAAGTTACACAGTTTTTTAAACTCGGTTTTCTCACCTGTAAAATGAACTGGAAAAAGAAATGGCAAAAAACTCCAATATTCTTGTCTAATAAAATCATGTAGAATTGAGAATGACTAAACAGTACTCAATTTTTCTTACACTGTCTTTAATTCTAATTTTTTCCCTTCTTATATATATATATATGTATATATATATACATATATATATATATATATATATATATATATATATATATATATATGAGTTTCATTGTTTACTGCTTATTTTCAACTATTTTTCCCCAATAGCACAATCTACCTCAATGCCTTTTGGACATTTTTGGTTTTCTTACTCAATTCTCTGATCCTTGTTCCCCAATACTTATACTCCCACCTTCTATTTTCCTTTTCTTAAACTCTTTGTATCTTTTCACTTTATCACTTGATTCAAAAAAAAAGAATAGTGAAAGAGATTGGTGCCAGGCATTTGGAATTAAAAATATATTGGGGGGATGATATTTCAAGATCAACTTTGCTATTTAATAGCCTAAGACTCAGTTTACTTATTTGTTAATTTGAGGTAATAGCACTTGCCATGCTTTAAGATTGTTTGAAGAATTAAATGAACACATGATTGTATAAAATCCAAGATTTAAATTTGGAAGACCCTTCAGTGTACCATCTTCATCTTACATATGAAAAAATGAAGATGGACAAAAGATTTAAAGACTTCCTCAAAGCTGCAAAGCTAGTAAGTGTTCCAGACTATAATTGAAGACAGATCCTTTAAATTCAAAGCCAGTAATCTTTTACTCTTTTGACTCTATCTATCATATTGTCTCTTTGTTATATCTACATATAATTGTCCATATACATATACAAATTGAAGCAATTAAATATTATATAAATGTAAATTTTCATTATTTTTAAATCATTAAATATCTTGAGAAAACTCTGTAGTAGGCACTGTTTATGAAAATCGAAACTTTTTTAGCCTCTGCAATTTGTTCTAATTTCTGCAATTTCTATGATACCATAGTGCAAAATATATTTTAGAAGATAATATGCTGAATTTATGTCCGAAGAAGAATTGGAACTCTTAATTGAACACTAGATAGATAATTTTGACTATATTAAGTTAAAAAGTTTTTGTACAAACAAAATTAATGTAGACAAGATTAGGAGGGAAGCAATAAACTGGGAAATCATCTTTACATTTAAGGGTTCTGATAAAGGCCTCATTTCTAAAATATATAGAGAATTGTCTCATATTTATAAGAATTCAAGCCACTCTCCAATCGATAAATGATCAAAGGATATGAACAGACAATTTTCAGAAGATGAAACTAAAATCATTTAGTCATATGAAAAGGTGCTCCAAATCACTATTGATCAGAGAAATGCAAACTAAGACAACTCTGAGGTTCCACTACATACCTGTCAGATTGGCTAAAATGACAGGAAAAGATAATTACAAATGTTGGAGGGGGTATGGGAAAACTGGGACACTGATACATTGTTGGTGGAACTGTGGATCCAAATATTCTGTAGAGCAATATGGAGCTACGCTCAAAAAGTTATCAAACTGTGCATACCCTTTGATCCAGCAGTGTTTCTATTGGGCTTATATTCCAAAGAGAACTTAAAGGAAGGAAAGGGCCCCGCATGTGCAAGAATGTTTGTGGCAGCCCTTTTTGTAGTGGCTAGAAACTGGAAACTGAATGGATGCCCATCAATTGGAGAGTGGCTGAATAAATTATGGTATATGAATGTTATGGAAAATTATTGTTCTGTAAGAAATGACCAGCAGGACAATTTCAGAGAGGCCTGGAGAGACTTGCATGAGCTGATGCTGAGTGCAATGATCAGAACCAGGAGATCATTATACATGGCAACAGCAAGACTATATGATGATTAATTCTGATGGACATTGCTGTCTTCAACAACAAAATGTTTCAAACCAGTTCCAATTGTTCAGTAAAGAAAGCCATATACACCCAGAGAGAGGGATGTGAAATGTGGCCCACAACTTAACATTTTCATGCTCTCTGTTGATATCTGCTTTCATTGTGTTTCCTTTCTCAGATTTTTTTTTCTTGTAGGTACAATTGTTCTTGCACAGCAAGATAAGTATGGAAAATATACATATATTCAACTTGTCAAGTATCTTAATATAATTAACATGTAGTGGACTTCCTGTCATCTAGGGCAGAGGAGGGGACTAGGGGGGAAAAATTTGTAACTGAAAGCTTTGTAAGGGTCAATGTTGAAGAACTACCCATACATATGTTTTGCAATAAAAAGCTTTAATAAAAAATTAAAAATTAAAAAAAGAATATATTCATAATCAAGTATAAAGAAAGAGATTGGAACCATTTGGGTAAGATGTTGAAAAAATATTGAAGTAAGTATGAGCAAATTAAAATATCATCACAAAGGAAACATCAATGAACTAGTAGATGTATATAAGTTTACCAGAAATAGGTATTATTTGCCAGTATCAGTATCTGCAAGTCCCGTGTGTTTGCTTTTGTGTGTGTGTATGTGTTTGTGTTTCCTTAACACAAACACTGCATTTGTATAATAATTTCCTATGTATTAAGGTAAAACATTTTTTCTTTAATTTATGTATTTTTTTAAGAAAAATCTATTTTAAAAGTTTTTTAAACTTTTGAATTCCAGCTTCTTTCTGTTATCCCTAGTCCAATCCCACATTAAGAAACCACATATGAAGTAATATAAAACATTTCAATATGTCATGTTGTGAAAAATAATAATTTCCCAACTAAAATAAAAACAATAAAATAAAAATAAATTTTAGAAAGTATGTGATACACACACACACACACACACACACACACACCCTGAATATTCTCCAATCTGTATTCAGATACAATCTGTTTCTTCTCTGGGTATGGATAGGATTTTTCATCATAAATCCTTCAAATAAGTCATTACATTGCTGAGAATAGCAAAGTAATTTCCAACCAATGATTCCAGAACATTCCTATTACTTTGTATAAAATACATTTCATTTTCCTTAAGTTCATGTAGGATTTTTCAGGGCTTCTTCCCCCCACCCCCCCTTTTTTTTTCTTAGAGCATCCTGCTCATCATTTCCCATAGAAAAATAAAATTTCCAGGATTTAACTAGTCATTTAACAATTGATGACCATCCCTTCAATTTCTAATTTTCTGCCCAGGGAAGAGAGCTGCTATAAATCTAGAAAGCTGCTTTTTAATTAAAATTTCTTTTGGTATTCATGCCTAGTATTGGTATTGTTAGGTCAAAGTATATGCATGAATTTATAGCTCTGGGACTAGATCATATCTTTTAATCATTTATGTATTGGGGCATGGCACTTAATTTCTTTTACAAATTTGACTCAGTTCCCTAAATTCTAAAAGTAAAAAAGATTTATCAGAGAAGCTTGCTTCAAAATTCTTTTTACAATCACTATTGCTAACTGTATTTTACCCCATTTATTCTATTCTCACTTTCATTGTGCCCATCCTCAAAAGTGTTTTGCTACTGGGCACTCCCTCCTACAATATGGTCTCTTTTTTCCCCACTCCCTTTTCAATTTTCTATTCTCCTTCTACCTTCCTCTGTACATAAGATAGATTTTTGTACCCATATTGAATGTGTATATTATATCATTTTTGAGCCAGTTCTGATGAGAGTAAGGTTCAATCACTCAACCTCTCCTCCCCATCTTCCTCTACATTGTATAAGCTTTTTCTTCCCTCTTTTTATGGCAGATCATTTATTCCATTACATTTCTCCCTTTCCTTTTGTCCCTGTACATTCCTTACTCATATCTTAATTTCATTTTAATAATAGCTTTTTATTTTTCAAAATATATGCAAAATAGTTTTAAATATTCACTTCTATAAAACATTGTATTCTATTTTTTTTCTGCCTTCCTCCTCCCTATCCCTTTTTCTAGATAGCAAGCAATCCAATATAAATTAAATATCTTCAATTCTTTTATACATATTTTCACATTTATTATGCTGCACAAAAAAAATCATATCAAAAAGGAAAATGAGGGGAAAAAAAGCAAAAAAACAACAATGACAGAAAAAAGTCAAAATTGCTATATTGTGATCTACATTCAGTCCCCACAGTCCTCTCTCTGGATGCAGATGGCTTTCTCCATCACAACTCTATTGGAATTGTCCTGGATCACCTCATTGTTGAAAAGAGGCAACTCCATCACAATTGATCATCCCAATTTCATTTTTTAAAAGAGATTATTTTGGTGCAGCTAGGTAGTGTAGTGGACAGAGCACCAGCCCTGAAATCAGGAGCATCTGAGTTCAAATCTGGTCTCAGACACTTAATACTTCCTAGCTGTGCGACCCTGAGCAAGTCACTTAACCCCAATTGCCTCAGGGGAAAAAGATATTATTGCTTTATATTCAACTCTCAACTATGCCTTCTTTTTATACATATTCCTTATAGCTGCCATAATCATGAGAATGCTCTAATTAGTTAAAAATACTATGCTCCCATGTAGAAATATACCTTATTGATTCCCTGATGATATCACTTTCCTGATTACCTCCTTATGCTCCCCCTGAGTGTTGTATTTGAAAATCAAATTTTCTATTCAACTCTGGTCTCTTCATCAAAATTGTTTTAAAATTATCTATTTCATCAGATGTCTGCTTTTTCCCCTGAAGAATCACTGAGTAGATGATTATTGGTTATAATCTTAGCTCCTTTGTTCTTCAGAATATCATAATCTAAGTCCTCTAGTCCTTTCACATAGAAGCGGTTATATCTTATATTTACTTTACTATACTTGAGTTGTTCCTCTCTGGATGCTTGCAATATTTTTTTCCTTGATATGGGAATTCCAAAACTTAGCTAAAATATTCCTAGTAATTTTCATTTTGGATCTTTTGCAGGAGGTGATAGGTAGAGTCTTTCCATTTCTATTTTTTCCTCTAATAATAGAATATCAAAACAGTTTTCTTTTTCTTTTTCTTTTTTTTTTTTTGATCATGGCTTTCAGATAAACCAATAATATTTAAATTATCTCTTCTGGATCTATTTTCTAGGTCAGTAGTTTTCCCAATGTGATATTTCATAATTTCTTCTCTTTTTCACATTGTTTTGTGTTTTCCTTTATTGTATCTTGATTTCTCATAAAGTTATTAGTTTCAAGCCACTCTTCAATAGATAAGTGGTCAAGGGATATGAACAGACAATTTTCAGATGATGAAATTAAAACCATCTCTAGTCATATGAAAAGTTGCTCCAAATCACTATTGATCAGAGAAATGCAAATTAAGACAACTCTGAGGTACCACTACACACCTGTCAGATTGGCTAAAATGACAGGAAAAGATAACGATGAATGTTGGAGGGGATGTGGGAAAACTGGGACACTAATACATTGTTGGTGGAACTGTGAACGGATCCAACCATTCTGGAGAGCAATTTGGAGCTATGCTCAAAAAGTGGTCAAATTGTGCATACCCCTTGACCCAGCAGTGTTTCTACTGGGCCTATATCCCAAAGAGATCTTGGAGGAGGGAAAGGGACCCACCTGTGCAAGAATGTTTGTGGCAGCCCTTTTTGTAGTGGCTAGAAACTGGAAACTGAAAGGATGCCCATCAATTGGAGAGTGGCTGAATAAACTATGGTATATGAATGTTATGGAATATTATTGCTCTGTAAGAAATGACCAGCAGGACGATTTCAGAGAGGCCTGGAGAGACTTGCATGAACTGATGCTGAGTGAAACGAGCAGAACCAGGAGATCATCATACACAGCAACAACAGTATTACATGATGATCAATTCTGATGGACATGGTTCTCTGCAACAAAGAATTGTCTCAAACCAGTTCCAACTGTTCACTGAAGAAAACCATATACACCCAGAGAGAGGGAAATGAAATATGGACCACAACGTAACATTTTCATGATCTCTATTGACATTTGCTTGCATTGTGTTGCCTTTCTCTGATTCTTTTTTTTTTTTCTTGTAGATAGGATTTTTCTTGCATAACTTCTCAAGCATTTCAACATTATTAACATGTAGTGGACTTCCTGCCATCTAGGGGAGGGGAGAGGACTGGGGGTAAAATTTGTAATGGAAAGCTTTGTAAAGATCATTGTTGGGGAACTACCCATACATATGTTATATAAATAAAAAGCTTTAATAAAAAATAAAGTTATTAGTTTCTAATTGCTTAATTCTAATATTTGATGAATTATTTTCCTCAGCGAGATTTTGTACCTCCATCCTCATTTGACACAATTTGGCTTTTTTAAGGCATTCATTTCCTTTTCCAACACATTCATTTATTTTCCTATTTTTTCTTTTACTTCTCTTACTTAATTTTCAAAATCCATTTTTAGCTCTTCCAAAGCCTGAGATCAATTGTTATTTTTCTTAGAAGCTTTGGATGTAGGAGCTATAACTTTGCTATCTTCTTCTGAGTATGTTTAATCTGCCTGGTCATCATAGTAATTTTCTATGGTCAGAAACTTTTTCTGTCGCTGCTCATTTTCCTAGACTATTACTCAGCTTCTAACTTTTTGTTAAAGTAGGGCTCTGTTTACTTGGGGGTAGGATGCTTTGTCCCAAGATTCAAAGATTTTGTGCAGATGCTTTCAGAGTTCCTTCTAGGGGCCCAACCACAAGCACTCTTTTTTTGCCCTGAAACTGTTAAGAGTGTCCTCACCTCACTATAGCTGTAAAATATACTATACTAAAGCAACAGAATCCTGCCTTGCTGTTCTGGAAACAGGGCTGGGAATGGGGCTAAACTGCTTCAACCTTGGCTGGATTGTGCACTGGACTCCCACTATGTTGCCACAGACCTTTTCTGCTAACCTTCCAAGGCCCCATTGGTGTCTCTGGACTGAGATTACTGGAAGTCATCAATAGTGCTACTGATTTGGAGGTCCCTAGACCTATTTCAGCTTTGCTGGCAAGGGGCTGGGGCTGGGATTAAGATTAGGCTGGGGCTGTGCTGGCTCAACCTAGACCAGGAGCAAGCTAGACTACTCTCATGCCACAGATTTTTTCTGCTGACCTTCTAAGTTGTCTACAAATGGAAAAATGTTCTATTCCATTTTTTTGATGTTCTAATGCTCTAAAATTTATTTAGAATCATTATTTAAAGGAATTTTGAGCAATTCAGAGGAGAGATAAAGGAAGTTTCTGCCTTTGCTCTGCCATCATGTCTCCATCTTTAGATAAAGTATTTTAAAAATCCTCATTATATGCAGACCTGGTGTGAGAGGTGCCAGTATACTGTAGGCATAAAGAATAATAAGAAGTCCATTAAGACAGGGCCAGGATCATAAAGTGATATGTAATATGTTTGGAAAAATAGTTTGGGACAGGATCAAGATGACAAAGATGCAGCTTTTATAGATCTTAAACTATCCAACAGAAGTCAGCAAACATGGATAGGGGAAAACATTTGAACATAAAATCCAAAACAAAACAAAACAAAAAACCTTAGAAGATATTTTGTCTCACCCCCTTGTTGGAGGAAACTAAAATCCAGGTCAATAAATCAGCAACAAAGCTGTTAAGTTAAAAAGAAGTTAAAACATGTGAGAGAAATTGCACAAAAACTCAGAGATGAAAAAGTATCAAGGATAAGAATATTATTAATAATATCTAAAGCCAAGAAGAATTTGAATTGAGAAAAGGCCATTGAATTTAGCACACAAAAATGACTGATAATTTTGGAGAGACCAGTTTAAGTTGAATGATCAGATTGGAAGCTAAATAAATATGAATACCCAAGAAACTTAATTGAATGAAGTAAACAGAGGTAGGAAAAATGATTAATGAACATAATGAAAAATGAAGAAAGAGCACCAATGATAGGGTCAGGAGGATGTGAGTTAATATCCAGCCTCAGACATTTACTACCTGTGGGACCTACATAAATTACTTAAACTCAATTGTCTCCAAAAAATGAACATAACTATGGAAAGGAAAACAATTATGAAAGACAGCAAAACTGATCAGTGAAATGAACCACAATGACATCAGAGAACTGAAGATGAAATATGTTTTCTTATCTTAGTAGAAGAGTGATTAACTATGATTGTAGAAAGGCAAATATATTTTTCAGATATGGTCGATGTGTTGATTTGTTTTAATGTGTGTGTGTGTGTGTGTGTGTGTGTGTGTGTGTGTGTGTGTGTTTGAGTAAAGTATTTCTGTTCCAAATCCCCGCAGTGGGGATCATTGAGAAGTGAAGATATAATAAAAAATGAATAAGATGTTTGCTTTGAAGTGGAATAAGGGATGTTATCGAAGAAACATGTAAACAGACAATTGATGAGTAGATGGATGGAAGGGAGGATGAGGGGAAAGGAAAGAGATATAAATCTTCATAACAAATAAGCATTGTAAAAATCTGTCAATGACCAGAGCTCAAGATGTATGCTTCATTTTGTAACCTGAATCTATTACCTCTCTGTCAGAAAATGGTACTGTAGTTTATTTTTTGTCTTCTCATTCATGGTTTTTCATTTCATTGATCAAAATCCTAAAGTCCTTCAAAATAATTTTTCTTAGTAATATTGTTTTAGTTATATAAGTTGTTCTTTTAATTGTATTCACTTTCTATCACTTCAAAGAGAACATTCCAATTTCTTCTTCAACTGCTCACTTCAATATTTCTTATTGCATAATAAAATCGTGTTACATTCATAAAGAATCATTTTATTTTTTAATTAACAAAATATTTTCTTTTCCTCTCATTTGGCCATCCAATAAAAACAATAATTAATAAGCATAATCAAAGAAAACAAATTCCCTAATTATCCTTATTAAAAATTATGTCTCATCAATTCAAAACTACTCATGATGAAAAAATGCTACAGACCTCCAAAGAGATAAATGAGGAACTCTGAGAATAATTTTCTCTTGTTTTTTTTTTTTCAATATGAATAATATAGAAATGTTTTCCACTATTTCATACTTATAACTGATATTATTGATTCATCCCTCAATGGGTGGGATGTGGAGGGAAGAAGAAAATATGGAACAAATTTTAAAAGGAAAAGAATTTAAAATAAATATTTTTTAAAAGAAGGATCTTTAAAAAAATATGTCAAGCAAAGTCATGATGGTGGAATAATGGCAGGAGCTAATCTGTATTCTCCTAAATTCCCCTTCAAACAATGATTTTAAAAATGCCTCAAAATGATGTCTTCTGTAGCTGTACAAACAAGAAGATATTGTGGTAAATGTCTTTCCATCCCAAGACAACTTAGAAACTCATCTGGAGAGGTCTATATTTATTGGGATGGGAGTAGAACTTAACCAAGCACAGACTTTCTTAGTGTAAGCTTTCCCTTGGAAGACCAAGATTAGGTCTTGAGGGTGACTTAATTTCTGCTTCCATCACTCTCAGCTCACAGGGTAAGGGAATTGAATAACTGATTGGAAAGATGTTGCAAGATTCTGCAAGAATACAGAATTCTGTTGCTTTGCACATGAAAAGTTCCAAATTGAGGAAGAGAACTAGCAGGAGTCAAAACACTGATCACACGTCCAGGATTGAACAGAATGCTTATGCCTAAACATCAGAGCACAAGCCAAGAGAAGAGTGATCACATATCTCTTTACAGCATTAAACACTGGAAAATTTGATAGCTTACTGACATCTAATACTTGTTCTGAAAACAGCAGTACAAAATACCTTAAATTTAGGACATTGGCTCCTCTACCCCAGGAGGGGTTTTATGACTAAAAATTATCCAAAGTTTTTTGGGATTGCCTTGGATTATGGGATTGCAGAGAAGAACCAAATTTATCATAATTGATCATCACATAATCTTGTTACTGTGTACAATGTTTTTCTGGTTATGCTTGCTTCATACACTATCAGTTAATATAAATCTTTCCAAGCTTTTCTAAAATCAGCCTGTTCATCATGTTTTATAAAACAATACTATTCCATTACCTCTCACATCATAACTCATTCACCTATTTCCACTATCCTTTTTGAACAGAACATCATTAATCTAGTAGGAGTCATCTAGTCCAGTTCTTTCACTTAATAGGGGACCAGGGGAGATAAATCTCTTGCCTATGGTCACACTGGTAAATATCAGCGATTGTATTAAACCTGGATTCTCTCATTCTTTCCCCCTTACAGATGTGAAAACTGGACAAGGGTATGATTATTTCAATCAGCTCACTTGTTTTCCCCATTCATATGCAAAACAGTATTTAATGCTTCCTGATTCATTTAAGAAAGAAGAAATTACCTAGAGGTAATATAAACTACCAGAGCAAATATAAACTGCTGTTTTCTTTTTCTTTGTTTAAAAATTATTATTATTTCTTTGTTTATTCATTTATTTTTAACACACATTGCTTTATGAATCATGTTGGGAGAGAACAGTCAGAGCAAAATGTTGCTTGCCTTTTAAATGAGGGGGAGGGAAGAAAGGAAGAGACAATTTTTGGTACTCAAAGAATTTTTTTAAACAAATATTTAAATTGTTTCTACATGTAATTTGAAATTTTTTAAAAAGAGAAATATATGCATATATATGTACGTGTATCGACATACATAAACATATATACACACATTATGTATACTCATTTAATATAATCTCTACATATGTGTATGCATATACATCAGTGAGTATGTAATATAGATTTATATGAAACATAACCACAGGTGGTTATATTATTGATTAAAGTTCTTATAGCTTTGAAAGTTATTTGTCTTTTGAGTATCATTTTTTGTATTACATCATTTTCCTGGTTCTATTCATTTAATTCTTTATCATTATAAAAAGTCCCCAAAATAGTTCATTTTTCATAATATTGAGTTTTTAATCTAAATTATTTTTCCATTTCTTCATACTTTACTATGTTTTATTTTACTATAAATATATTATTTATTATTACTAATGTTCATGCAACTTTTCATATGTCTTTCAGATAATATATGTTCTCATTTCTTTTAGCACAGTAGTATTTTACCATATTAATACATCACAATTTATTCAGCCATTCTTAAATGATGACTATTCCCTTAGTTTCCAAGTTTTTGTCACTACAAAAAACAAAAGCTGTAAATATTTTTTTGTACAAATGACCTTTTACTATTTTTTTTTATGTTTTTTTTGTGTATACACAGATGTAGTATAGCTGGGTCAAAGTATAACTTTAATATAATTTCAAATTACTTTCCAAATTGGTTGTATCTATTTACAAGTCTAAAAAACAGTATGCTAATGTGTTTGTTTCTTCCCCTAAAAGAGTTATCACTTGTGGGCAAGTTAATTCTTTGCCAGTCTGATGAATATGAGTTGGAACCTAAAAGTATTTAATTTACATTTCTCTGATAGTGATTTGGAACAGTTATTTTTTTTTAATATGGATATAAGAAATATGAATTCCTTCTCTTGTGAACTGCCTGTTTTCTTCCTCAGGCAATTTAATGATTATGGAATGGCATTTATTGTTATAAATTTTAAAGAGCTCTATATATGAAATTAGCATTTTTTTTGAGAAACTTGCTACAGAGTGTTTTATTTTTCCTGTTTGTCTTTGTTTGTTTGTTTTGTTTCCTGGTTAATTACTTCCTTTTGGAGCTTAGCCCTGTTGGATTTTTATTTACAATACCTTCTGCATTTTCTGTAATCAAAATTATTCATTTTATCTTGTCTTACTTCTTATCCCTTGTTTAGTTATGATTCTTTTTTACCTATAAATCTAAAAATAGATTTCTTCTCTGATCCTCTATTTTGTTTATGGCATATTTATTACACAGTGTTTATTACTATGTATCTGAGTTTTCTCTTTGTATCTGTCACATTCTTTGTCAGACTTCTTTATAGGTTTCTGAGAAATTTTTGTTATAAACTGAATGCTTAAACCAGTAACTTCTGCCTTATCAAACACTGACCTATATTATGTTCCATTGGTTTTGCTAGTGATATTTTTATTATTTTCATAGGATTGACCATCTTTTAACCAGTATAAAAATGTTTAGATAATAACCATTTTGAGATCTGGTATTGTTGGCCTTCTACTTTTTATTTTTATTTTTTTTCTTCATATTTTTAATCTTTTATTTCTTTATATGAATTTGTTTTTATTTCCCATAAATATGAAAATAATTATTTGATAATTTGGCTTTTTATGACATTGAATAGGTAAATTAAAGAAAATTTCTGTTTTGTAATATTGGCATTCCCTTTCCATGAGCAATATATAGCACTCCTATTTTGAGGTTTGTAATTTTTGAGTTTCATGATTGATAGTGATACATATTTAACATGTTCTATAGTTATTTTGAAAGGCATTTACCTTCGTGTTCCTTTCTATTACATTTATTGTTAATATATGAAACTGAAGAAACTTATTTGGGTTTACTTTATTTTTTAAAACTTGATTCCACTCATTATCTATTGTTGATGCTTTAGGATTCTTTAATTTTGCTCTCATAGATGCAAAAGTTATACTTTATAGTTTACTGTTTATGTTAATTTTTCAATTGCTTTTTAATCCTGCTAACATTGATAATAATATGGCAATATCAGCAATGAGAATAAGAATCTTTCCTTTACTCAAATCTACTGTGATAGGCCTCTAATTTATATCAATGTGTCTCTAAGTTTGCTATTTAATTTAAATATATCATTTACTGTAGTTTATTTATACAAATATTTTCTACTTTTTATATAGAAATATATTTTTAATTCTGCAAAACACCAGCACATATTCATATAATTCGATTTGTATTATTTGTTGTCAATATTGTTTATTTTATCTGTAGTTTTGTTATATTAAATCAAATCTGCATTCTTGGTAGAAATAGAATCTATTCTAAAATCCCTTTTGATATGTTATTGTACCCCATTTTGCTAAGCCTTTTAATTTTTTTAAATAGTGTCCTTTTTCATCAGACATATCAGCTGTTTTTGTGATCTATTTTATTAGAATAAAATCCACATATTAATGAGATCTTACTGTAATGTTTGAGTATGATCAGGATTTAGGATCTAGACATAAAAAAATAACATAAAAAGTTTTCTTTTTCACTACTGCCAAATAAATGGCACCAAATTTTATTAGAGAAATTCATAAGTGATGGGAAAGGAATTCCCATTGTCTAGGGTGCTTAAGATTATTTTCAATTGAGGGGTATATATTAAAAGATACACATTTTGCTTCTTATTGCCTTAGTCATGAAATTACATTCAGTTTCATGCTCCCTATGATAGGAGATGATGAATGAAAAAAAACATTTACCTACGCCACAATGTCAGGGTTTTAATCCAAGCTCAATCCCTACTGTGTCTCTTAGTCTCTTTGATTTATTCATCAGCAATTCATCAAGAATGCACATAAGTATTATTTGAATTCTGCTCATATAATCCAACAAATATTTCAAAATAATGAATCTATGAAAAGGGAAATCATGATATTAATGTGTGTTGAAATTGGGGTATGTTATATTAAATACAATATAGAACACATTTTTGTAACCTTTAGGTAACCTAAAGAATCAGATTCACTGATAGATATTGTTTATTGGATTTTTTACATTTCACAATTCTGCTTTTCAACAAATTGGCTTCTTTTTCATGTCTATTTTGTAAGAAGTTACATGATTTTTCAATTTCCCTAAATTTATTTTTTTCTTTAGATAATTTCTTTGTTTCCTTTTCCAAACTCTCTTGCCAAGTTCTCATTTTCTTTCTCCATTTTTCTTCTAACTCTCTTTTAAGATCTTTTTTGAATTCTTCCAAGAGAGCCTTGTAAGATGAGGACCAACTTGTATCACCCTTTGGGGCTTTATCTAGACACGATTTGCCTTTAGGATCCTCAGAGTTTGATATCTGTTCTCTTTCTCCATAAAAGCTATCTATGGTCAGAGTTCTTTTTGCTTTTTTGGTCATTTTTTTTTTAAAGTTGAGATTTGTTCTTAGGACAAAGGGGAAATTATACTAAGTTTCTTGTACAGGCAACAGCTGTTTTAGGTTGTCCTGGAAACAATGCTGCTGACTGACTTCCGGAGCTAGGTACATGCACAGGTCCCATTACTCTGGAGTACAGAGGCTCAATATTTGCCTTTTGTATTTGTGTTGGATGTCTCACAGCTAATTTCCTGATCCACTGGTTTGTAACCAGAACAGAGTAGCCAATGCTGGTGCTTTTTGCTTAGGAGCCTCCTAGTGGATTCCTGCACAAATATCACACCTCTCTGGCTCCCTGCACTGTGTCTTTCCTCAGCCACATTCCCACCTCCCCCCCCCCCACCCCTTCTAACCTTGTTGTAAAACCAAGAGTGACTATATGAATATTAGATTTAACTAAAAAAGTCATTAATGTCAAGGCATTTTGAAATTGGGGATAACAACAATAAAAATAACCTAATTATAAGAATGAACACAGCTCTTGCTTAATCTTTAATCTTCGGTTTTAGCTGCTCATATAACTGATACAGAACACAACTCCTTTGTGACTTACTAGAAAGTCTTTGAGAGAGGACTTGACCAAATAAAATTCTTCATTTTCCTGCTACTCTTCTGCTCACATTTCCTATCATAGTTAGAATTGTTCAACAGTGGAAATCTAATCCATTACTGAACCTACATGCAAAGGGTTTGTGCTATACTAACACTTTAATGTCACAATGAAATATAATCATAGAATTATGTATTTAAAGCAAGAAGGAACTCTTAAGGTCATTTCATTGAATTTTTTTTAAATAAATAAACTAAGATCTAGAGAAGTTAGATGATTTCTTAAGATCTCATACAGAATATTAAAAAAAGCATTTAAAACCATTTGTTTTGACTCTATATCCAGGCATAGAAGCTTATATAGTTTTATTATTATTATTATTATTTTAAATATTTTAAAATATTTACTTAATTTAAATTAAACTTGATTTTTAAAAAATTTCCAAATATGTTACTTCTATTTTCACTGTCTTTTATGTTCTAGGTGACTGCATCAGTTAAAGAATAGTGAAAATTAGACAAAATTGTTAACATATTGTGCTGTCTTATTCCAAGCCTGTAGCATGATGTCAGGCAATTTATTCTAGTTTTACAAATCAGTATTTACCTTCTGCCATATTTGTAGATATATATTTCTCAGTAACTACTAATTGGAAGTGTCAGGATTTTTCAATCTAATTAGTATAATTGCTTAGACAAGAAAAAAAACATGCAGAACCATTTCTACTCTAAACCCCATTTTTAATAATTGCTAAGCCTGTTGATTCAATTTCTTAGGATACTTTGAGCACCATGCTTGTCAAAATACTACATATGTTAACATCTGAAATCTGTGAACTTGAAACCTTGAGAAAAATGTTAAGTATCTGCCAAAGACCATCTTTTTTTTGTCATCAGATCTAGACTGGTAAACTTGAACTTCAGAATTGTCTGCTTTCCTTCTCCTAAATAATTCTTTATTTGAGTCTGGGAGAGACCTATTTGATTGACAGCTTATCTCTGAATAAATAATATGATGCAAATTTGGGGAATATGCTTTTCTTAGAGATACAAACATTTGTTTGTAAATTGTGGTCCTAGACTTATTGTATGTCTGCAAACTAGTTAGCTGGAAGGACAGATACTGTTGTAAATAGTATAGAATGCTGGATTCAGAATTAAAAAATCTGAATTTAAATCTTGCTTCTAACAATAGCTTTGTTTCAATTGAAAAGTCACATAACTTCTGTGGGCTTCAGGCAACTCCTTAAGCCTAATCTATTAACATCTTCTGATGATGTCTACTGTGCCATATTTAATTTTATAGGAGCAAAACATAAAAATTACCTAGCCAACACAGTCGAATAGGGAAAGAAACTAGAATATGATTTCACTGGCATAGGAATATTTCATGCTAGGAAATTTATATTCTTAGATATTTACCTAAAGCATTGAAAGGTTATATGTTTTGCCTTAGGCCCACATAGTCATTATGAATCACAGCCAGAGCTTGAACACACATCTTTCTGATTATGAAGCTTGCTCTTTAATCCTTTTAATTTTGCTGATTAATATAGCATATGCTTTTTGGTATTTGATTAATTCATTATCATATCTTATTGTTTATTAGATTCCTAAGTTACAAAGTATAGAACTCTTGGTAGGAATTCAATAACATCATAAAATGAAACACTAGACCATGAAATGTCTTTATGAGAGTACTGAGCAAAGGAGTTGCATGTGGGTATCAAAATGAATGAGAGGCCCAAACAAAATTTAATAGAAGATGCTGAGGACATATTTCACGTGATACAGCTTTGTCTACAGTATGAAAAAAAAGTAAATAATAATGAAATAATAAAAACATTGGAAAATAATATGCCATGCAAGAAATTATGAAAACCGTAACAGCTCAGTCAAAGAGGCACAAAAGTATTAAAGAAAATAACACCTTAAAAAGGAAAACTGGCCTAATGGTAAAAGAGATACAACAATTCACTGAAGAAAAGAACTCCTTAAAAAGTAGAATAGGTCACATAAAAGAGGAAATATATGAAAAAATCACTAAGAAAATAACTCCTTAAAACAGAATTGTTTAAATTGAAAGAAAACATTTCCTTCAAAATTGCATTTGGACAAGTGCCTAAGTCAAAAGAATTTTTTTAAAGGAAAAAGAAACATGAAATATCTATTAGAAAAACAACTATTCTGGAAAATACATTAATAAGTGATAATTTAAGAATTATTGGACCATGAAAGCCATGAACAACAAAAAAAAACTTAAGGAAAACTGCCCAGTAACTTAGATCAGGGCTTCTTAAACTTTTTCCACTTGTGATCCCTTTTCACCTGAGAAATTTTTTTTTATGGAATTCCAGGTATATGGATATATATTCATATATATCCATATAAATCAAACATTTACTGATAATAAATCATAAAGAAATTCATTTTAAAACAATGATTTGGTACATATATAATTTTACCTTTTTAAAAGATGAAAGCAAATTTGCACACTGATGAGAAGGCTGTAGCTGTTTATTTTTACATAAAGAATTAAATCTTGGTGGAATATTTCATACATTATACTATTGTCAACATTTTCACACCTCCATATTAAGTAAAACTTACCCCAAATGTGATTGTTACCCACAGTTTTAAGAAGTTTTGACTTAGATGTAGAAATCAAGATAAAAATTAAAAGAACCTGCTGATCCACTCCTAATAGAGATTTCAAAATGAAAACTTTCATGAACATTGTAAAGAAACAATACTGACCAAAATTAAATACAAAATTTGATAAACAAATATGACTCAATAGAATCCTAAAAATAAGAAACATGAAAGTTATATCATAAGGGACTCAGTAAGGCTAAACTTTTCATTCTAATATGGGAAGCTGCTACATATAATTCTTAAGAAAAGTGTCTATACATAGAGAAGTTATGGGTATGACTTAACATGGGTATGTTCAGATGATTTCAAATAATAATGGAATGAACAAGAGGGATACTTGGGAGAAGGGCAAAGAGACATAGAGTGGGGAAATTTTTCCTCACAGAATCATGCAAGGAGGAATATTAATTCTGCTGGGGAAATAGGAAGGTGGAGGAAATACCTGAACCTCACTCTCATTGGAATTGGTTCAAAAAAGGAAGACTGTTTATGCACACACAGATGAGTATAGAAATCTATCTCACTCAATACAGAAATGGGAGGGGAAGGAGATAAGAAATGGGAGAAGATAACTAGAAAAACAGTGATGATAAGAGGATGAGTGAGAAAAGAATAAACAAGGATATAATTTGGAGTCAAATACAGAATTAGCATTAATGACTGTTAAAGTAAATTGTACAAATTCACCCATATAAGGGAAGTAAATGGCAGGATTAGAAATCAGAATCTAACAATATGTTGGCTACAAGAGAAAACACACAAAGATAAAATAAATTACAAGAGCAAAGTGTATTAAATTTCAGTTGAAATAAAAAAATTGGAGTAGTAATCTGAGATTATCTCAAAGAAAAAGCCAAAGTAGATCTAATTAAAAGAGTTAATTGGGAAAACTATGTTTTTGTTGTTGTTTTTCTCTGAATGGTACCATCAAAAATGTTTACAACAAGTTGTGCTGATAAGGAATTAAATTCTGAAATATAGAGAGAATTGATTCATATTTATAAAAATAGAAGCCATTTGTCAATTGATAATTGGTCAAAGGATATAAACAGGCAGGTTTCAGAAGAACTCAAAGCTATATCCCATTAAGAAAAAATGCCTTAAATAACTATTGTTTAGAGAAAGACCGATTAAAACACCTCCCACTTATCAGAAATGACAAATGCCAAAGCTGATGAGGAAAAAATAAATATATTAATAAGTTGTTGTTGGTGTTTTGAATTCCATAATTCTAAAAAAGTTGGACAATTATGCAAACCTTTTGACCCAGCAATACTGCTATAAGATCAAGGAATAAGGAAGAGGACCTAAATGTATGTTATTTATTTATTTATTCATTTATTTATTTATTTATTTATTCATTTATTTATTTATTCATTCATTCATTTATTTATTTATTTATTTTTTAGACTTGTAAAAAGTTTAATAGAAAATCTTTCCTAACAACAAATTTTTATTTAATATTTAGAAGGAAAAAATGTATATTTCCAAGTCACATTGGCATTCTAAATGTGTCATTTAATGCAAGCTGAAAATGTTATTGTTTTGTTAACTTCCATGGCTCTCAAATGCTGATTACTTCATGCAGCTCCCTAATTTTTTAGCTTCTGTACTCTATGAATTAAAATTCACAAGTGAATTAATTTTTTTAAATTTCTCCATACTTCTGAGAAACATGATATTTTCTATAATGACATAAAGGCACAGCCCTCAAGGGTAGCAGAAATAAGTTACAGTAGCAGCAACCATTTAAGTGAAAGGTATACACAAATTGAGGAAATACTCAAGAGGAACAGAATAGAGGTCCTGATGAAAAATGGGAAGTTCCTTTTTCATTGCAAATCTAAAAAGATATGTTGATATTTGGAAATGGCAATTTATTTTGCTTAACTGTAGCATGTGGGGGGAGATGTTACAATCCTGTTATTTAGTTAGTATGCAATATTTTCCATCATTCTTTTTTTTAAAATTCTTTCCAAAGACTGTGAGAGTTTTAGAAACAAAACAATTCATTTACAAAGCAAGAGAGTAAGGAAGTTACAAAAAAGAAAATGGAAAAGTTTAAAGCAGATGTTTCTTTTTTTTTATATTGTATTTTATTTTTTATAAAGCTTTTTATTTGCAAAACCTTTGAGTGACCTTTCAACATTGACCTTTGCAAAAAAAAATGTATGTTATTTAAAGTAGCATTTTTTGTTCCAGTAAAAAACTGAAAATTGAGGGGATGCTCATCATTTGGAGAATGGCTAAACAAATTATGGTATATAATTGTGATGGAATACTATTGTGTACTATTGTACTTATTTCTTTTTTTATTATTAATACTTTTTATTTGCAAAACATATGTATGGGTAATTACTAAACATTGACCCTTACAAAGCTTTCTGTTACAAATTTTTCCCCCCTACTCCCCACCCCTCCCCTAGATAGCAGAATATCTACTATATGATAATTATGTTAGAATACTTAAGAAATCAAATATATGTGTAGTTATTGCCACACATCATTTTTTGTGCAGGAGAAATCAAATCTACAAGATAGAATAATCCAATAAAGGAAATACAATGCAAGCAAACCTCAATAGAGAACATGAAAATGTTTTGTTGTGGTCCACATTTCACATGCCTCTCTCTTGGTGTACGTGGCTTTCTTCACCGAACAATTGGATTTGATGTGAAGCATTTCATTGTTGAAGAGAGTCATGTCCCTTAGAACTGATCCTCATATAGTATTGTTGTTGCCGTGTACAATGACCTCCTGGTTCTGCTCATTTCACTCAGCATCAGTTCATGCAAGTCTCTCCACACCTCTCTGAAATCGTCCTGCTGGTCCTTTCTTACAGAGCAATAATATTCCATAACATTCATATACCATAATTTATTCAGCCACTCTCCAATTGATGGGCAACCATTCAGTTTAAAGTTTCTAGCCACTACAAAAAGAGCTGCCACAAACATTCTTGCACATGTGGGGCCCTTTCCATCTTTTATGATTTCTTTGGGATATAAGCCCAATAGAAACACTGCTGGGTCAAAGGGTATGCACAGTTTCATAACTTTTTGAGCATAGCTCCAAATTGCTCTCCAGAATGGTTGGATCCGTTCACATCTCCACCAACAATGCATCAGTGTCCTAGTTTTCCCACATCCCCTCCAACATTCATCGTTATCTTTTCCTGTCATTGTAGCCAATCTGACAGGTGTGTAGTGGCACTTCAGAGTTTTCTTAATTTGCATTTCTCTGATCAACAGTGATTTGGAGCAACTTTTCATATGATTATAAATAGTTTTAATTTCATCATCTGAAAATTGTCTGTTCATATCCTTTGACCATTTGTCAATTGGAGAATGGCTTGAATTTTTATAGATGTGAGACAATTCTCTATATATCTTAGAGATGAGACCTTTATCAGAACCCTTAAATGTAAAGATGATTTCCCAATTTGATGCTTCCCTCCTAATTTTGTCTGCATTAGTTTTGTTAGTACAGAAACTTTTTAACTTAATATAATCAAAATTATCTATCTGGTGTTCAATTAAGAGTTCCAGATCTTCCCTGGACATAAATTTATTCCATCTCCACAGGTCTGAGAGGTAAACTATCCTATGTTCCTCTAATTTGGTTATAATATCACTCTTTATATGTAGATCATGAACCCATTTAGATCTTATCTTGGTGTGAGGTGTTAGGTGTGAGTCCAGCCTTAATTTCTTCCACACTAGTTTCCAATTTTCCAAGCAGATTTTCCCGAATAGTGAGTACTTATCCCAAAAGCTGGGGTCTTTGGGTTTATCAAACACTAAATTGCTAACGTTATTACCTAGCTTGTCCTGATATCTTATTCTATGCCACTTATCGACTGCTCTATTTCTCAGCCAGTACCAAATGGTTTCGATGACCGCTGCTTTATAATATAGTTTTATATCTGATACAGCAAGGCCACCTTCATTTGTCTTTTTTTTTCATTAATTCCCTTGAAATCCTTGACCTTTTGTTCTTCCAAATGACCTTTGCTACTATTTTTTCTAGATCTGTAAAATAATTTCTTGTGAGTTTGATTGGTATGGCACTAAATAAGTAAATTAGTTTGGGTGGTACTGTCATTTTTATTATATTCACTCAGCCTACCCATGAGCACTTAATGTTTTTCCAATTGACTAGGTCTGATTTTATTTGTGTGGAAAGTGTTTTGTAGTTTAGTTCATATAGTGTCTGACATTTTCTTGGCAGATAGATTGCCAAATATTTTATATCATCTGTTATTCTGAATTGAATTTCTTTTTGTATCTTTTGCTGCTGAACTTTGTTGGTAATATATAAAAATGCTGATGATTTATGTGGATTTATTTTGAATCCTGCAACTTTGCTAAAGTTGTGAATTGTTTCCAGTAGTTTTTTAGTTGAGTCTCTAGGGTTCTCTAACTATACCATCATGTCATCTGCAAAGAGTGATAATTTGGTTTCTTCATTACCTACTCTAATTCCTTTTATCTCTTTTTCTTCTCTTATTGCCAAAGCTAACATTTCTAATACAATATTAAATAGTAATGGTGACAGTGGGCAGCTTTGTTTCACTCCTGATCTTATTGGGAATGGTTCTAGTTTGTCTCCATTACCTATGATGCTTGCTGATGGTTTTAAGTAGATGCTACTAATCATTTTAAGGAAAAGCCCATTTATTCCTATACTCTCTAGTGTTTTTAATAGGAATGGGTGTTGGAGTTTATAGAATGCTTTTTCTGCATCTATGGAGATAATCATATGGTTTTTGTTAGTTTGGTTATTAATATAATTGATTATGCTCATAGTTTTCCTGATATTGAACCAGCACTGAATTCCTGGTATAAATCCTACTTTCTCAAGTTTTATTATCCTGGAGATAACTTTCTGTAATCTTGTTCCTAAAATCTTATTTAAAATTTTTGCATCAATATTCATTAGGGAAATGGGTCTATAGATTTCTTTCTCTGTTTTCTCTACCTGGTTTAGCTATCAGCACCATATCTGTATCATAGAAGGAATTTGGTAGTATACCTTCTGTCCCTATTTTTTCAAATAGTTTGTATAGTATTGGAATTAATTGTTCTTTGAATGTTTGGTAGAATTCACATGTAAAACCATCTGGCCCTGGATATTTTTTCTTAGGGAGTTGATTAATTGCTTGTTCTATTTCTTTTTCTAAAATGGGGCTATTTAAATAATTTATTTCCTCTTCTGTTAACCTGGGCAATCTATATTTTTGTAGATATTCCTCCATTTCATTTAGGTTATCAAATTTATTGGCATAAAGTTGGGCAAAGTAACTCCTAATTATTACTCTAATTTCCTATTCATTGGAGGAAAGTTCTCCCATATAATTTTTGAGACTAACAATTTGATTTTCCTCTACTTTTTCTGATCAAATTAACTAAAGACTTATCTATTTTGTTGTTTTTTCGTAAAACCAACTCTTAGTTTTATTTATTAATTCAATAGTTTTCTTATTTTCAATTTTATTAATCTCACCTTGTATTTTCAGAATTTCCAATTTGGTATTTAATTGAGGGTTTTTAATTTGTTCTTTTTCTAGTTTTTTTAATAATAAGCCCAATTCGTTGATGTTTTCTTTCTCTATTTTATGCAAGTAAGCATTTAGAGTTATAAAATTGCCCCTGATAACCGCTTTGGCCGTATCCCACAAATTTTGGTATGTTGTCTCCTTATTGTCATTCTCCTGGATGAAATTATTGATTGTGTCTATAATTTGCTCTTTCACCCATTCATTCTTCAGGATTAGATTATTTAATTTCCACTTAACTTTTGGTCTATTTTCTCCTGGCCTTATATTACATGTGAGTTTTACTGCATCATGATGCTAAAAGGATACATTTACTATTTCTGCTTTTCTGCATTTGATTTTGAGATTTTTATGCCCTAACACATGATCAGTTTTCGTATAAGTTCCATGAACCCCTGAGGAAAAAGTATACTCCCTTCTATTACCATTCAATTTCCTCCAGAGATCTGTCATACCTAACTTTTCTAACATTTTGTTTATCTCCCTAACTTCTTTCTTATTTATTTTGTGATTTGATCTATCTAATTCTGAGAGAGCAAGGTTGAGATCCCCCACTAGTATAGTATTACTGTCTATTTCTCCTTTCATCTCTGTTTCTCCTCTAGGAATTTGGATGCTATACCACTTGGTGCATATATGTTTAGTATTGATACCGCTTCATTGTCTATGGTACCCTTTAGTAAAATATAGTTTCCTTCCTTATCTCTTTTAATTAGATTTATTTTTGCTTTTACTTGGACTGAGATAAGGATTGCTTCCCCTGCTTTTTTTTGTTCACTTGAAGCATAAAAGATTCTGCTCCAGCCCTTTACCTTCACTCTGTATGTATCTCTATGTTTTAGATGTGTTTCTTGTAAACAACATATTGTAGGATTCTGCCTTTTAATCCAGTCTGCTATCCATTTCCATTTTATGGGAGAGTTCATCCCATTCACATTCACAGTTAAAATGACTATATCTATATTTCCTGCCATCTTATTTACCCAAAGTTATATTTTTCTCTTCCCTTTCTCCTTACTCCCTTCCCCCCTACCCAGTATTTTGTTTTTGATGTCCACCTCCCTCTAACAGTCCTCACCCCTTTAGAACCCTCCCTCTTTTATACACCTTTCCCCTAATCCTTCTAATATTTTATCCCTTTCTTTTCCATCTTTCTCTCCTCCTTCCCTATACAGAGGGCCAAGTTTTTCCCTGAAATTAAATGTGTCTGATATGCTCTTTTAGAGCCCAATCTAATGAGAGTAAGATTTACACAATACTCATCACCCTCCCTTATTTCCCTCAATTATATTAGATTTTCTATGTCTCTTTATGAGACTTTGCCTTATTTTACCTACTTTTTTCAACTTTATTTTACTTCCTTTCCCTTACCTCCCTTTTTTTTTACAGTATGCTATACCTTCCACCTCTAATTTCTTTTCAATTATTGTCAAAGTAAAATCAAATTATTCCCCCCTTCTTTAATGATACCCCTAGTAGAGATATAGTTCTCGAGAATTCTTTCCTTTTTACCTTTTTACACTTCTCTAGAGTTCCGTGTTTGGAGGTCAAATTTTTTGTTCAGATCTGGTCTTGTCATTAGAAATAGGTAAAATTCTCCTGTATCATTGAATGACCATCTTCTTCCCTGGAAGATGATGCTCATTGTAGCTGGATAGCTTATTCTTGGCTGTAATCAAAGTTCTTTTGCCTTTCAGAATATCTGATTCCAGGACCTTCGATCCTTCAATATGGAAGCTTACAGATCCTGTGTAATTCTAATGACAGTTCCTCGGTATTTGAACTGTTTTTTTCTAGCAGCTTGTAGTATCTTTTCCTTGGTGCGATAGTCCTGAAATTTGGCCACGGTATTCTTTGGGGTTTTAATTTTGGGGTCTCTTTCAGGAGGTGATTGGTGAATTCTTTCAATTCCAACTTGGCCTTCTGATTCTAAAACATCAGGGCAATTCTCTTTCATGATTTCCTGGAAGATAGCTTCCAGGTTCTTTTTTTTTCATCGTGGCTTTCAGGGAGTCCAATAATCCTTAGATTGTCTCTCCTGGATCTGTTTTCTAAGTCAGTTGTTTTTCCTAGGAGATATTTCATATTTTCTTCTATTTTTTTCATTTTTTTGTTTGACTTATTCTTTAAGTCTTAATATCATTCATTTCAATTTGTTCAATTTTAATTTTTAAGGTATTATTTCCTTCAGTTATCTTTTTTAGCTCCTTTTGTAACTGGCCAATTGAATTTTTTGGTTCATTGCATTCTTTTTCCATTTTGCCAATTTTATTTTTCAGTGAATTGTTGTCTTTTTCCAATTTACTAATTTTGTTTTTCAGTGAATTGTTGTCTTTTTCCAATTCACTACTTTTATTTTCTAGTGAGTTGGTGACTTTTTCCAATTCACCAATTTTGTTTTTCAGTGAATTGTTGTCTTTTTCCAATTCACTAATTTTGTTTTTCAATGAATTTTTGTCTTTTTCCAATTCATTAATTTTGTTTTTCAGTGAATTTTTGTCTTTTTCCAATTCACCAGACTTATTTTCCAGTTTTTCACATCTCTGTGGCAGGGCGATATTTCCTTCTTGCACTGCTCTCAGTTTATTTCCCCAATCTTCTTCCAGCTCTCTTTTGAGATTCTTTATTCAATCTTCCAGGTAAGCCTTCTGAAAGGCAGACCAGCTTAAGTCCACCTTTGTGGCTTTATCTGGGATTGTTTTCAGAATCTCAGGATCTGGGGACTTCTCTAGTTTCTCTCCGTATAAGCTGTCTATGGTGAGAGCTCTCTTCTTCTTGCTCATGATGTTTAGCTGAAGTATCAGTCACCAGCAGGGAATTCTGCAGCAGCAGCAGCTGCAGCAGCAGCAGCAGTGATTTCAATTTGCCCTGGGTCAATTTGCCGAGTTAACTTCCGGTCTGGGGCTGATCTGGCTTGATCCGCACTAGGACCATGCTTTCAGCTGTTCTCAATCCACCCTTTATCAAAGGTAGACCTGCCAAAGCACCTGCCGGCAAGCAGAGCAAAGTGGCCCAAGTGTCTCCCAGGGACTTCCTGGCAGCCTAAAATCTTCTGGTCCTTCCCAGCCCCGGACTTGCACCCCGGCTGTGCACTGGCGTCTGAGCGCTTTGAGCAGCTTGATCCCCTGCCCGTCTAAAACTGACCTCAGAAGTTCTTTCAAAGTAGATATTTGTTAGAAGTGCGTTGTTGTCCAAGTGTTTGGTGGCGCCCTCATTCCAGAACCAGTTCGGAGGCTCAATTTGTCTGGGTCTGAGGGAAGGTCTCAAGAGCCTACAGAGAACACTGTCTGCAGTTCACCATCTTGGCTCCGCCCCCTATTGTGCTTATTTCTTATAGAAATCAGAAGGAAATGATTTTTGGAAAAAAAGATAAAGTTAAGATAGACTGAAACATGTAAATTTTTAGAAAGATAGCTATAAATATTGATAAAGAAAATTTCTCACTATGCTTCTAGCTATACATATTGTTTGTACTATATATGTATAATATACATATATTCATGTGTATATCTATAGCTATAACTACTCATATATATGGCTATATGTAGTTTCCTATTTATATATCTGATTATATCTATATTTTATGTATATGTGTTTATATGTGGAGAGAGATAAAATGAGAGAGAGACAGAGAGAGAAAGAAATGAGTAGTTCTCATTAGTTAGGAATACATATTGAACTTCTTTGTATATTAAAAGAAAAAAGAACAAGAAATTATTCGGTATCATGTAAACATAACTGCCTTGATGTGAGTTTTTCTTTATACATCCCAAGTTGAACAGAGTTGCAAGCATACATCAGTAACTCCATTGGTTATTTCCATTGCTGTTCCTCACTAAAATAGGAATGATTGAAAATAAGATTATAGGTGTTGGCTTCAGATGATTATTGTGATTTTCACTGTTTTCATCAAAATAGTTGGGTCTCACTACATCCTACAATTTACAGAACTTTGTTGCAGAGCAAATCTAGGAAACCGCATTTTTCTCTGCATTGTTAATAGTATCAAATCACAATGAATAGACTATAATGAATCAAAAGCATCCTGTGGGTAAACATTACCTCTGCCCTTCTTCTTATGGAAGGTATTTGTAAAAAAAAAGTCACTGGAGTTAGTCTAGGAATCATTAATTTAGAGACTATTTGGGGGACAGGAATTAGGATAGATGGCATTGAAGTAGAAATTGGAAAATTATATTAACATTTCCATTAGGGAAGACAATATATACCAACAACACACTTTTCTCCCCATATTTCTTACTGAAACAAACATAATATAAACATAAGCCACAGAAGTGTTCTTTGAGGACAGTAAATCAAGGGTGTGTATGTAATGCAATGAATATATCATTAAATGTTAATTAAGATGTTTACACTATAGGGAGATGAAATATATACATGGGAAAATTGAACAAAGAGAGTGGGAAGAAATATGTAAGGTTGGGACAGAAGGGGAAAAAATAAGGCAATAATCAGAAAAAAAGAATAGAAGAAGTTTAGAAAAAAATAAGACCCATATGGACTTGTTATAGGGCTTGATGGAAAATCCCAGGAGAAAGTAAAAGCAAGACATAATATCATCTCCTTCTTGCAGTTCTGGAAAATAATTCACCCAGATAGTAATTGTTGGACCTGAATCACATATTTATCCTTCCCTGGAGACCAGGATAGATTAATGGCAGTGGGGTCAGACTTATCCCTTGTGTCCCTTCTAACTAAGCTTAATGCCTGGAATCCCTTTAACAAGAGACAAAGATTTTCATTTAAGAATTAGAGATAGAAGGACTAAACCACAACTATGATTTAGTTAAAACTTTGAGGGGATGGTACAGTTCACTAAATAGAGTGCTGTCCTCACAGTCAGAAGAACTAGGCCCTTCAACCTGCACTGCTCTTCATCAATCTATGAATTCCCACTAGTCACTATCCTTCAAAATTTCTTCATCTGTAAAATGGGGATGATACTTATATTCTACTTTAAAGAGCTGCTCTGAGAAAAATGTTTTAAATATGTGCATTTGTAATAGTGTGGCTAATATACAATCTGTCAAAAGTAAATAATAGATATAAATAACTGATAACTGGATTTTTATTGGTAAGTGAGCATAAGAGTGCAGGGAGACAGTTGTATATTGTAGCAATGCTAGACACCAAAAATTTCCAACTTCCTACAATTTATAGCATTTCCCAAGAACTGGTTCATCTTTCACTAGCTGGGAAAAATTAGAAGCTATGGTTAGATTTTTTGGGGTTTTTTCTTTAAAAAAAGGTAGGTATCTAAGGGCAGATCCAAAATGGCAGAGAGTAGACAAGATATTTCTCTGAGTTCTTCCTGGCTTCCCTGAAATCAAAACCAGATCAAGCCTCAGAATGGGTTTTGAAATGAGAGAACCCACAAATATTTGGAGTGTAAAAAAATTTCAGCAAAAGATATCTCAGAAGAACTTCAGGAAAAGTCTGCTTGATATGGTGAAGGTCTTCAGCAGGGGAATGGGTGTTGTAGCCCAATGCAAGGGTAGTGCAGGGAGACCCACAGCAGAGAGGCCTTCATGTGTCAGAGGAATCTAGTGGGAGGCTCTTCCCCAAAATACAGCAGTTTTGCTCCTCTGTCCTGGTTCAGAAGTCAGTAGATCAGCACACAGCTGTGAGACTTCCAATGCAACTACAGAAGGCAAATAGTGAGCCCTTGAACCCCAACATAATAAGTGGGACTTGACCATGCCCACCCAATACCAGAAGAAGGCTGGCAGCACTAGCCTCAGGGTAGCACAAAGCCATTGTTGCTTGTAAAGGAAGCTTGGAATAATCTCCCAGTTGCCCTAAGAGCAGATTTCAATCTTTTAAAATGATCAAAAAAGCAAAAAAGAGCTCTGACCATAGATAGTTATTACGGAGACAGGGAAAAACAGACTTTAAATACTGAGTATACTAAAGGCAAAACATCTCCAGATGAAGCCTCAAAGGTCTTTATATCTCTAGATGCTCACTTTCATAAAATAGAGAAAGAGAAGTTCAATGAATTGGGCATCCAACTAAAAAAGCTAGAAAAAAGAACAAAACCCACAATTAAACCCCAAATTTGAAATTATGAAAATAAAAGAGGAAATTAATAAAATTGAAAGAAAACTATTGAATTAATAAACAATACTAAGAGTTGATTTTATGAAAAAATTCAACAAAATAGACCAATCTTTAGTTGATTTGAGTAGAAAAAGGGAAGAATATTAAATTTTAGTACCAAAAATTAAAAGGGTCAGCTTTGACCAATGAAGAGAAAATTAGAGTAATAATTCAGAGCCATTTTGTTTAACCATATGCCAACAAATCTGATAATCTAAATGAAATGGATAAATACTTCCAAAAATATAGATTGCCCAGGTTAACAGAGAAGGGAATAAGTACTTCAGTAGTCCCATTTTAGAAAAAGAAATTGAGCAAGCTATTAATATACTCCCTAAGAAAAAAATCTCCAGGGCCAGATGGATTCACAAGTGAATTCTACTAAAATTTAACTAATAATTATTTCCAATATTATGCAAATTATTTGGAAATAGAGGAAAAGAAGGAATCCTACTAAATTCCTTTTATGATGCAAATATGCTGCTGCTACCTAGGTAGTGTCAAAATTGAGAAAGAAAATTATAGATCAATCTCCCTAATGAATATTGATGCAAAAACTTAAAGTATTAGTAAAGAGATTATAGCAATTTATTACCAGTCCAGTACATTATGATACAGTAGCATTTATACCACAAATGCAGGGCTGGTTCAATATTAGGAAAACTATTAACCAATATAACAAAAATCATATGATTATCTCAACAGATGTTGAAAAACATTTGATAAAATCCAACATCCATTGCTGTTGAAAACACTACAAAGTATAGTAATAAATGGAGTTTTCCTTAAAATGATTAGTAACATCTATCAAAAACCATCAGAAAACATTATATGAAATGGGGATAAACTAGAAGCATTCCAAATAAGATCTTAGGTGAAACAAGATTGCCCCCTATCACCTACTGTAGCCCATTTAGGTAACAAAAAAAAATAATGAATTAGAGTAGGTAATTAGAAAGCCAAATTAATACTCTTTGCAGATAATGATGGTATACTTAGAAAATCCTAGAGAATTAACTAAAAAATTATTGGAAATGATTAACAACTTTAGCAAAGTTTCAGGTTACAAAATAAATCCACACAAATCATCAGTATTTCTATATGTTACCAACAAAATCTAGCAGCAAGAGATATAAAGAGAAATTATATTTGAAATAAATGTAGATAATAAAAAATATTTGTGAGTCTACCTCCCATGACAAAGTCAGAAACTATATGAACACAATTACAAAATGCTTTCCACTCTAATAAAGTCAGATCTAAATAACTGGAAGAATGTCAAGTGCTCATGGGCAGGCCAAGCTAATATAAAAAAAAATCACAATTTTAACCGATGTTAATCTGCTTATTCTGTGCCATAAAAATTAAACTGCTAAGAAATTACTTTAAAAAGCTAGAAAAAATAACAAAGTTCATCAGGAAAAACAAAAGGTCAACAATTTCAATAGAATTAATGAAAAAAATATAAATAAAGATGGCCTATCTATACCAGACATAAAGCAGTGATCATCAATACTATTTAGTACTGGCTAAGAAATAGAGTAATTGATTAGTGAAATAGGTTAGTTTCACAAGGCATAATAGTAAATGACTAAAGTAATCTAGTGTGATAAACCCCCAAGCTCCAGCTTTTGGGAGAAGAACTCACTGTTTGACAAAAACTGCTGGGAAAATTGGAAAATAATATGGCAGAAACTAGGCATTGACCAACACCTAATATCCTATACCAAGATAAGGTCGAAATGGGTTCATGATTTAGACATAAAATGTTACACTACAAGCAAATTAAATGAACAAGGGATCATCTGCCTCTCAGATCTGTGGAGAAGGAAAATATTTATGGCCAAAGAAAAACTAGAATACATTATGAAATGCTAAATGGATAATTTTGATTATGTTAAATTAAAAACCAAAGCATATAAAATTAGATTTCCAGCAAATTGGGAAAAAATTTTATAGCCAAAGCTTCAGATAAAGGCCTCATTTATAAAATATATTGAGAAGTAACTCATATGTATAAGAACACAAGCCATTCTCCAAATGATAAATGATCAAAGGATATAAACAGTTTTCAAGATGAAGAAATTAAAACCATTTCTTGTCATATAAAAATTGCTCTAAATAATTTGTTCAGAGCAATGCTAATTAAGACAATTCTGCTATATCACTACACACTTCTCAGATTGGCTAACATGAGAGGAAAAGCTAATGATAAATGTTAAATGGAATGTGGGAAAACTGAGACATTATTCTATTGTTGATGAAGTTGTGAATTGATGCAATCATTCTGGAGGGCAATTTAGAAATATGCCCTATGTGCTATCAAATTTTTCATACCCTTTGATACAGCAATGTCTCTACTAGACCTGTATCCCAAAGAGATCATAAACAAAGGAAAGGAACCTACATGTGCAAAAAATGTTTGTAGCAGCCTTTTCTGTAGTGGCAAGGAATTAGAAACTGTGTGCATGCCCACCAACTAGGAAATGGCTGAAAAAGTTGTGGTATGAGAATGTTATGGAATAATACTTTTCTACAAGAAACAATCAGCAGGATGATTTCAGAGAGGTCTAGAGAGACTTACATGAACTGATGCTGAGTGAAATGAGTAGAACCAAAAGAATGCTATACATACCAACAACAAGATTATGCAATGATCAATCCTGATGGGCATGTTATTTTTTTATTAATACTTTTTATTTGCAAAACATATGTATGGGTAATTCCTAAACATTAACCCTTACAAAGCTGTCTGTTACAAATTTTTCCCCCTACTCCCCACCCCTCCCCTAGATAGCAGGATATCAACTACATGATAATTATGTTAGAATACTTAAATCGAATATATGTATAGTTAGTGCCACATATCATTTTTTTGTTCAGGAGAAATCATATCTATAAGAGAGAATAATCTGATAAAGGAAATACAATGTAAGCAAACATCAATAGAGAACATGAAAATGTTATGTTGTGGTCCACATTTCACATCCCTCTCTCTGGGTGTATATGGCCTTCTTCACTGAACAATTGTAATTGGTTTGAAGCATTTCATTGTTAAAGAGAGTCATGTCCATTAGAACTGATCCTCATATAGTACTGTTGTTGCCGTGTACAATGATCTCCTGGTTCTGCTCGTTTCACTCAGCATCAGTTCATACAAGTCTCTCCAGGCCTCTCTAAAATGGTCCTGTTGGTCGTTTCTTACAGAGCAATAATATTCCATAACAATCATATACCATAATTTACTCAGCCACTCTCCAATTGATGGGCATCCATTAAGTTTCCAGTTTCTAGCCACCACAAAAAGTGCTGCCACAAACATTCTTGCACATGTGGGGCCCTTTCCTTCTCTTATGATTTCTTTGGGATATAAGCCCAATAGAAACACTGCTGGGTCAAAGGGTATGCACAGTTTGATAATTTTTTGAGCATAGCTCCAAATTGTTCTCCAGAATGGCTGTATCCGTTCACAGCTCCACCAACAATGCATCAGTGTCCCAGTCTTCCCACATCCCCTCCAACATTCATCGTTATCTTTTCGTGTCATTTTAGCCAATCTGACAGGTGTGTAGTGGTACCTCAGAGTTGTTTTAATTTGCATTTCTCTGAACAATAGTGATTTGGAGCACCTTTTCATATGATTATAAATAGTTTTAATTTCATCATCTGAAAATTGTCTGTTCATATCCTTTGACCATTTGTCAATTGGAGAATGGCTTGAATTTTTATAGATGTGAGACAATTCTCTATATATCTTAGAGATGAGACCTTTATCAGAACCCTTAAATGTAAAGATGATTTCCCAATTTGATGCTTCCCTCCTAATTTTGTCTGCATTAGTTTTGTTAGTACAGAAACTTTTTAACTTAATATAATCAAAATTATCTATCTGGTGTTCAATTAAGAGTTCCAGATCTTCCCTGGACATAAATTTATTCCATCTCCACAGGTCTGAGAGATAAACTATCCTATGTTCCTCTAATTTGGTTATAACATCACTCTTTATATGTAGATCATGAACCCATTTAGATCTTATCTTGTTGTGCAGTGTTAGGTGTGGGTCCAGCCTTAATTTCTTCCACACTAGTTTCCAATTATCCCAGCAGTTTTTGCCGAATAGTGAGTACTTATCCCAAAAGCTGGGGTCTTTGCATTTATCAAACACTAAATTGCTAACGTTATTACCTAGCTTGTTCTGATATCCTATTCTATGCCACTGATCGACTGCTCTATTTCTCAGCCAGTACCAAATGGTTTTGATGACTGCTGCTTTATATATAATATAGTTTTATATCTGGTACAGCAAGGCCACCTTCATCTGTCTTTTTTTTTCATTAATTCCCTTGAAATCCTTGACCTTTTGTTCTTTCAAATGAACTTTGCTACTATTTTTTCTAGATCCGTAAAATAATTTCTTGGGAGTTTGATTGGTATGGCACTAAATAAGTAAATTAGTTTGGGTGGTATTGTCATTTTTATTATATTCACTCGGCCTACCCATGAGCACTTAATGTTTTTCCAATTGACTAGGTCTGATTTGATTTGTGTGGAAAGTGTTTTGTAGTTTAGTTCATATAGTTTCTGACATTTTCTTGGCAGATAGATTCCCAAATATTTTATGCTATCATCCGTTATTCTGAATGGAATTTCTTTTTCTATTTCTTGCTGCTAAACTTTCTTGGTAATATATAAAAATGCTGATGATTTATGTGGATTTATTTTGAATCCTGCAACTTTACTAAAGTTGTGAATTGTTTCTACTAGTTTTTTAGTTGAGTCTCTAGGGTTCTCTAAGTATACCATCAGGACATGGTTCTTTTCAACAATAAATTGGTTCAGATCAATTCTAATAAATTTGTGATGGAGTCATCTATATCCAAAAATTGAGCCAGGTCATGACTGAATTTCAATCACAGCATTGTATTTTTACCTTTTTGGTTATTGTTTGCTTGTTTTTTGTTTTGTTTCTAATTTTCTTTTTCCTTTTTGATCTGATTTTTCTCATGTAGCATGATAAATGTGGAAATGTATATAGAAGAATTGTACATGTGAAATATGTATTGAATTATTTGTCTCATCTAGCTGAGGGTATGGGAAGAAGGAAGGGAGAAAATTTTGGAACATAAGGTTTTGCAAGGGTGAATGTTGAAAATGGAAGGTGGAAAATGTCTTCCCAATCTTTTGAAAATGTCATAAATTACTGTATTTCTAAGAAGAGCTAAGACTATCACAGTTAATCATGATGTAGTGATAAGATCAATTTTTCAAGCATTGGGGATTCTTCAAGCCAAAATGTGCCAAGAATTTTAGTAAAGATTAAGAACAGTGGGTAAATAAATAGGGGGAGAAGAAATGAGATGGTAACTCTTTTAAGAAAAAGGGGAAACACAAGAAGAGTGCTCTTATTAGCAAAAAAAAAAATGAAGTCGTTTTCTATAGCTTAATAATCTTGGGCAGATAAACTCTTGTTGAAGTTAATGTCTTGCCCAGCCTGTATGATTCATCAGGAAAGGTTGTTTTAAGCATCATTATCAGTGACACTGAAGGTCTGAAGTGTTATCCAGACTTGGTGATTGTGGAGGCTGTTTCTTGGAAGAAATTATCTGATTTCATGCTGTCAAGGATTGTAAAAAATTTAGTTTCTTTTTTTCCTTTTCTGTTTCTTACAGAGTGGCAATTGGAAATTTTCTATCAATATAATTCTGCTACTAAACAAAATAAAATAATTCACTTAAAAAATTTAAACATTTTCTTCTGCACCAATGAAGTTATATAATTCATTTTTAGAATGTAGTTACAAATAATAAAGGCAAATATATATTCAATGGCTATTAGGTGCTAGATACTGGATGATAAAAAGCCATGGAATAGACAAAGAAAAATAGGAAGCCTGCATTCTCTTAAAAGGAAGAAACTTATGTCCAGATAAGTGAATTTTTAAAAGTAGCATTTATATATTGTTCTAATGTTTTCAAAATCATTTACAAATATTATTTCATTTTATCCTCTAAATATACTAGAAAGGTCATTTCCCCTATTTTATGGATGAGGGAATTGAGGCAGGCAGAAGTTGAATAATTTGCTAAGAATCACAAATGTAGAAAGTATCTGATGCTGGATTTAATCTCATATCTCTTGGATCCAATCCATTATTCTGTCCATTGGAAAATCTATTTCCATACTTCCTTCTTCTCTCTGTTACCCAGGACTACTACCTCAGGTTATACTCACATCACCTCTTTCCTAGATTATTGAAATAGTTTATGGATTCACCTCAAGCTTCCTCACTGCTCTCTCTAAACTGTCCTTTATATTTCTGCCAAATTCACAGGGCACACATCTACCATGTCACCATGTCACCTTTCAATTCTAACCATGATTGACTATTAATTCAAGGACAACATTCAAATACCTCCATTTAGTATTTAAACAGCTCTTCAACCATTTTGCCTCCAAACTCTCTTTTCAGATTGTTCTCATATAATTCTCCATAAGACAGAACCCCTCTCACACATTTAATTCCAGTCATGCATACTTCATCTTCCCTGTTCATGTTATGTCCTTTCTGACTGCCTTTGCACTGACTGTCTCTCATCCTTGGAATGCCCTTTCATCTTAGCTCTACCTCTTACAGTATCTTAGCCCAAATTCAACTTCCTGTAAGAGGCTAGTTCTGATCCTCCAATTGTTCATGCTCTATCCCTCACTTTCCAAATTATTTTTCATGGTATTCTATCAGGAGAAAATGAATGAGTGATATGATGACTGTCCAGAAGAAATGCCATTGTCTGGTTCTTAGGGCAAATATATTTGAAGTATCCAAGTACAAGAATACAATGTTTATCTTCTGCATCTTGGAAGACAACTGGAGAATTGAATAACCCTCTATCATTGTTTAAAAAAAAACACAACAAACCCTACATTTTTTCTACTATGCATTTAAAGGGAAGTGTTTTGGCAGGTTTGAATTTCTAGCTAAGTGGTTCACCTATCCCCATTAATACTTTATATTTGTTATCTGGTTTTCTGTCTTGTTCACCAGAAACAGCACATATTACTGGTAACATACTTGTCACTAATTTTTAGAAGGTCAGACAAAATAACAGGTAAATAAATCTTACCTAAAAGGTAAAAAGCATTAGTAATCATTTAAATCTCCCCTAATGATAAGAGAAAGTATATCTAGGCTAAAAACAATGGAATGGAAAATCAATACCTCCTTTTCTTTACTGAGCAGAGCATTCAGGAACTAGTAGTAAAATAATACAGAGGACATGTAGCAGAGATTGTAAATATTTTTATTTCCAGCAGGACCGTCAATATTGGAAGAACTTAATGGGGTCTCTCTCTCTCTCTCTCTCTCTCTCTCTCTCTCTCTCTCTATGTATATATATATATATATATATATATATACATACATATATATGTATTTATGTATGTGTGTATAGATAGATTAGAGATAGATATATTCTCTATTTCAAAGGATACTGCCTCAAGTAATATAAGCTCATAGGTTTTGATTAGAAGGAAATTTAGAAGTATTTTAATCCAAATCCTTTATCTTCTAGATAAAGAGATTGAGGTACAAAGAGGTTCAGTGACATACCTGTGATCACACAGGTTGCAAAAGGCAGGATTTGAATTCAGCTCCTCTGACTTTAGCAGAGTACCTGAACACTATAACAATCAACAATTGATCAACAATATTAAGTGTCTAGGGCAAAAAGCAAAGTGTGCTCTCATGGGGTTTATCTTCAAGTCAGAGGGTCCCAAAAGTTTGCTTAGATCTTAAGAAACATGCTGTGCCAGACATTCTAGACCTATAGACAGTAACTATAGAAATCCTGCAAATATCATTTTGTCTATGATGGAAGAAGCAATTGAATTATGTGACATGAATCTTTTTGAATATGAGAGAGGTAGATTGTGCTCCTTTTGGTTTGATTTAGTTCCTTTTAATACTGTAGGCACTCTGGCCTGACCTCATGATTGAATCATAATGTATTTATGATATTTGTTCCAAATTATCAATGACTCATGCTTTTCTACTATTTCAGTCTTAAGTTTGGAACAAAGCAAAATACCTGTCACTGAAACAGCTAACATTTAGTAAAAATGAATTTCACTTAAACATAGCATGGGGAGGATATTCAGCAAGGACACAACATTAATTCAGATGGAAGAAGTTTCCTCATCTTCATTCAAAGGTGTATCTGGTCATGAAGGTATGCTGACAAATGTGAAATTCCATGAAGTCAAAGGATATATTGACTCACATAACATTCCATACTGTATAGGAAAGTCTGGGATTTAGTTTGGGCATTTTCATGTGGTAAGTGGCAGGGAAGGGCACTTTATCAGAAATTTGAATCAACAAGTTTTGACAATAATCTACCAATTAAGTTTTGTGTTACTTACCTAGTATTTTTAGGAAGACACTAGCCTAATTTTTAAAAAGGCCAGTCTTTCCCTCATTTTTTCCTTACCTAGTCCTAATCACCAAATGGACAATTAGTTGAGTTAAACTGAAATTTGTTAAAGTTCTTTCCTTAAAAAAACCAACTGGAGAGGGAAATAAAAGGAAAGTTTTTTTTGTTTTTGTTTTTAGTGTTAATTGAAAAAATTAATTCAATGTATTAAAAAAATTTAGAAGATGTGTGTAACCCTTCTAGCCCTGTAACTTTGAGCATTTCCAGTTACCCCTCTGAATTTTACTTTCTTCACATTCTAAAAGGGCAATTTTCACTACCTGACTCATGAAGTATGAGCAAAGTCCTTTTTCAGAGCATAAAATGTTGTACAACTTGAGTTATTATGTATATGGTTTATAGTAATTTTGGAAATACTAAGACCAATAAAGAAAACAGAAATATATTTTTTCCTTGAAGTTTGCATCCAGGTATGACATTCTCTAGAAACATTAATTATGGCCTCTAACCACTTCTACTGGTAAGAGATAGAGAAAAATATAACTAGGTTTTTCCCTGGGAAAAAAAAAATCTCGTGGTATTTTTGCAGTCAAACATAGAAATCTGAGTTACAGACACAGATTTTAAACTATCATTACATAAAATTGAAGATAGGAAAGATAAAAAAGAAAAAAACAATATGGCATATTCAGAATTGATTAAGGATATGGTGCTATGGTTTAGTACTTCAAAAGGAATGAGTTGTATCTAGACAGGAATAGAAAAAGTACGTTGGTTTGATGATATCTGATATGTCCAAAATACTTTATATTAAAAATGGAGGAGAATGAACACAATAGCATCTGTTAGTGTCAAGCCCTAATATGATCTCAGATTACAAAAACTGCTAAAGATAACAAAAAAGAACATTTTGCTTTCAGTCAAACCAGTACAAATGATCCTACAACAAACACTGTATTCCCTGCCGCCTTGATCCTGACTTCCTTCTCTCTTATGCCAATTCTCTGATTTCAACTTTATCATCTGCTCACTCTGTAACTATGATGGAAAGTAGACCATCATCTTTGTCAAGGATTTCCTGACAAATCATAAAGCTCCTACTATATCCAAGACATTGATGACCCCAGTAGGAGACTAACTATTGTTGCAAATGCCTCATGCAAGTAAATTAATTATCTAATAAGCATGACAAAGACAGAATATAGTGATTATAATCTAATTAAGAAAAACAAAATCTGCTTTACTTCTGGCATGGTGTCTTAGCAAATCTAAGACTAAGACGGTTAACTTTAATGTTAAGATAGATAACAATAGGTGTTTTGGGGAGGAACTGATAAAACAAACATTTTTGGAGATATTTTGCTAGAAATCTTACCTATAGTGACATAGCCAGACCTGTTTTCTCTCCTTTGTTTACTCCCTTGGATTTTTCAGGGAAATTCTTGACAATTGATTTGCAGGTGTTTGGCAATGAGAAAGAATTGAAAGGCCTGGAAATACTACCTTGTGAAAATTTCAAAGTCTAATGTAATCCATGGTTTGTATCAACTTTTTAGTGACTCAGTGCAGGGTGTTATCATACATAGTACAACTTGTTTGGAATCTATAATATGGGAAAAGGTATATTTATAGATTTTAAGAACACTCACATAAAAAAATAAAAATTTAAAAACAAAATTAAAAAAAAGAACACATTATGTAAGTTAGATGGTTACTCAATCGGTGACTGCCCTAGTAGGGTGTGGTCTTGGATCCTTTTGATGCATTGAGGTAGCAAATGATGGTAAAGTCTGCAAGCAAAAGAGCTAAAATCAGATACACAGAACAATTGATTGCTAAAGGAAGATTGCTAATGGAAGATGACAGAATTCTTCAAGGATGCTTACTCCAAGAATTGTTCCATGAATAGTTTGAGATCTCATCCTTGTCTTGTTCAATGGATTGAGAAAAATATTTTAAACACACTCTAACTAAAAATGGAAACTTTAAATATAGATCATACAGAATACTTAATGAAATAGCATTCTAGAACACAGATCTTTTAAGATGTTGCTGTCATCTTTTTATCCAGCCTTGCTCATGTTTGTGATTGACCCAGAAAAAGTTATCAATTTATTGTATCCATTATTTAGAAAATGGCAATGATCATCCAATGCACTAATTCAATTAGATTTGTGGAATACAATTACTTTGGGTACAAGGACTCAGAATAACTTAGACCCCCTCTTTTCAATGCTCTCTCTCTTTTTTAGAAGGATCATAATGTTCTTAACTCTTTTATATTATTCTTTCCACTTGCACTTAGACATTTTATGTAAATTTTTATGTCAACATTTGCCAGTTGTGTTGTATATTAGGTATTCTGATGTAAAATATAAATGTATAGTACAGTAAAAAGTTCTTTGTTTGTTTTTTTTTTTTAGATTTTATTGAGAGCAAAACTAAACAAGAGGAGAGTGGATTGGACTATTTTCAAGTAATTGTAAAGGTCTTTTAATGACTTCCACATTATTATAGACATTAAGATTTATAATTTTAATATAAAAGTTTACCATTAATGCTATGCAATAGAACACAGAAATATGAAAAAAATGAAATGTGTATCAGACAGATGAAAATGAAAAGGTAGAAAATTGTTCATAGTAGTGTAAAAATGTAAGTGAAGAACTTAGAAAAGTAGAAAAAAAGGAAATATGTGAACAGAAAAGAAAAGTATCTTGTCAACTAATAAGGATGAATAATTTTGGGTGGACACTCCAGCTGCTCAACTAGCATTTTCATGATCATGTAAGAAAAGTCCCTGACGTGTTTGGAGTGAGGCCATTGATAAGAGCGATATAGAGTGAGCAGAAAAGGGTGTCATGTTGTGTTGTTACAGGGAACATACAAATCAGTAAAAACACAGAATATTTGAGTATAAGAGCAAGAAAAAGAGGAAGAATGGGAATAGTTCATTCCTTGGTATGCATGGGGAAATGGTGCGCAAAACTAGGAAAAAAAAAGCTGACTCCATTAAAAGAAAATTTCTACTTTGCTTTTTATTTTAGTTATCAAAAAAAAATAATGAAACTGGAAAGGTTAGGGGGAAAGGCCTAATAGAGAATTGATAACTAAGATAAATTGAGAGATAATAGCAGAACTTCTACTACTCCTGATGAGATCTAGTCACTTGATTGAAATGACTTCCTTTCCAAGTAGGAAAATTACAAGTATATATAATTGATGAGATACTGTCCACAAACTAATAAATTTTATAAAGAACATGATAAGTGTAGAAGAATTGAGAATGGATAGGTATTATCCTATTCTTTCAAAAAGGAAAAAAAAAAGCAGATTGTTGCAAGCCATTAGCTAAAGAGCTTGTTTGTAATTCCTTGCAAAACAATGTTATTGTTTTAAATTATTTCCAATATAAGTTACAACCACTCTACATCTTTGTAAGTAGTCTTCAGGAGTTGCTGAACACAGCTAAAAAGACTGATGTCAGAAGTGAAATTATTCACTCAATAGCATATAAGAAGTAATTAAATTATAAGAAATGTAGGTGATCAGTTGCAGTATCATTACATACATCCTACTATTATTCTTGTAGAAGGGAGATTCTGCATGGCCTCAGATGACAATACCAAGATCAAAGAATGAAAGTTACAAAGAGACAGACTTCAATGTAATAGATTTTAAAAGTCTCTAATGATTGCAGCTATCTCCAAATGGTTTGTAGATCCCTAATACTGCTTGTTTTTATAATAAGACTGAGCAATCACTGATCTTGTTGTAGAGTCATGTCAGTTGTGTCCATCTCTTCTTGATTCCATTTGGGGTATTCTTGGCAAAGATACTGACATGGTTTACTATTTCCTTCTCCAGATCATTTTACAGTTGAGAAAAGTGAGGCAAATGTTAAATGACTTGCTCAGGTTCATTTAATAATAAGTGTCTGAGATCAGATTTCAACTCTGGAAGATGTCTTCCTGACTCCAGGTCAGGCACTCTATCTCTTTCACTGATTAGGTTTTCTATAAAAGAATCTTCATCCAAAGTATTTGTTCTAGCTATATGATTTTTGAGATCCTCAATTCAAACAACTGTTCAAAGTTGGACAATTATATCTTTCCACTTTCTACTTTCTATATTCATTCATTTAGTCAGTCAATCATCTAGCCAATCATGCATAAGATCATAGATTGAAGTTAGAAGGAATTTTTGACACCATCATGTCCTATGCATTCATCCATAGGCACAGAGAAATTAAACAGCTTACCAAGGATAACAAAGGTAATAAGTAATTGAGACAAAATTTTAACCTAGATCTCTCTTTAAGATTTGGCATCTCCACTTTGCCATACTATCTCAGTCAACATTAAGAAATTCATTATTTTATTTCACTCATTCATCAAAAGCTTAAGTGATTGCTTATAAGAAATATACTGTTCTAGTTTCTTTTTTTGTTGTTTTTTAAATTTTTTTCTAGTTTCTAAGAGATATATATGGATGAATAAAATATAGCAATAAAATTATAGTTACATGTATGTAGGAAAAGGTTTGTTTATTGGAAGGAAAGCATATATTTGTGTGCAAAATTCTTACCTATACTAATATATTCAATGCATATGTAAATATGTACTCTCTCATATATATATATATATGCATACACACACATATATATATATTTTCATATATATATATATATATGCATTTATGTATAGCCCAGTGCTTAAATACCTACATATGTGCATGAGAAATATGAAAAAAAAATTTGATAAAAAGTAGAATATGAAAAAATGGCTATGAATTCGGGTCAATGCAAGTCATTCATCTATAAATTCATACATATTAAAATTTACTCAATTCCTAAATGAATATCTTTATTAAAAATTTAATAAGTTATAATAATGTTTTTGTTAAATTACCTTTTGCTGTGGATTTCCTTTTCTTATAACTTCCTATAAAATTGTAAAAAATATTTTTTTCTAAAGTGTTTCACAGTCTCATTTGGGATACTGAGTATAGCATAGAGTAGGGAAATTAAGTGTGTGGGGATGTATGTGTATATAATTAAAATAAATACAGAAGCCTAAGATACATTAATTATAATTTGACATTGTTATTACTAGAAAAAAATCATCTATAACCTGAAGATGTTTATTGGCCAAGTAAAATACAGGTTATTTGGTTATTTATAAGTTTGTGAATATTTAAGCAATCTGTATAGTATAGTCAGTGGAGAAAGAATTGCAAACTGAAAGATAAGATTGTCAATTTAATTTTGTTTCAGAAGGAAATTACACAACACTAAAATATATCACCTGAGAGGTAGTAATTGCAGGACACTCACATATACAAAATTATATGTATTAATTGCTCAATAAATAAATGTTGATTGATTGATAGATCCAGGGACGATAGCCTCTGTGACTGGGACATAAAAAATCCATGCATCATAAATAATATTAGCTCTCTACCAATAGCTTCCCCAAGAAGAAGCCATTTTACATTGTAGCCTGGAGGCACTTACTGAAGGAATTAAAGTTCTTTGATATCAACTGAACCTAGCACCATTTTTTCAGTGCTTACCATGGTGCTCTGCATAATAGTTACTTAATAAGTATTTAATGAAAAAAGAAATGGAGAGGAAAGGGAAGGATAATATAATCAATATAAAATATAATCAGTGGAAAACTATAATTTGGGATTTGTGTTCTGTTTAAGAAGCTGAATAGATAAACAAAGCTCTTGGCATAGTTCATAAGCACAGGACTTTATTCACTCTATAATACTACCTCTAACTTAGGCTCTTAAATATAAGCAAAAGGATTGTTATTCTCATGGAATCTAGGCATCAGAGATGGAGAAGTAGAATTTTAAGGAGCCTTAAATAGGAAAGAGTCCTATGATTTCAGACAGGCAATGTCGGTCTGTTAGAACAAACATTTGTGTAGATTTGATAAGTATCAGGTATTAGGTTATCATTTCTTGATAGCAATAATGATATTATATGTATATATGTGCATACATATACATATATAAATATATATATATATGTATATATATATATATATATATATAATGTTTAAAATATAGCTATGCAGGTGGAGAAAAGTTGGCAGAGTAGAGGGACAATTCTAGCAGAACTTTTCCAATATTCCCCTACAAAAAATTTGAAAACATATCAGATGTAATTCTGGAATGGCATATTCCACCAAAATTTAGGGTGAGAAATTTTTTTCCACCCTAAGAAATATTAAAGGTTAAAAAATGTCTGTGTCTCTTTGGGGAGGGGGTAATAGCACAGAGCACAACTAAGCTAAAACAACTAGGCCTTGGAGCAACAGAACCAAAATGACAGCAACAATATCTAGATCACTTATCATTCAGAGAGAGCTATGTACCTGGACAGAAAGAGATTATAAGGGACCCTTGTGTGGGACATTCAGCATAAGTCTGGTGCAACCCACTATGCATTTAGTCACAGTTCCAGGGTAGAGGGGAGCACTTGCAATAGCCAAGGACAAGATCCCTAGTTCCTGGTTCCAGATCAGTTGCAGAGGTGGACAGGAGGAAGTGTCACAGTTCCAGGGTAGAATGGAGAGCTAAATCGTGTATTTAGAGAGCAGCACTAGTGTTTGTGTTCCAAGAAAGTAGTAACACTTCCTGTGTAAGAATCAGAACACAAATCAGGTAATCAGTGATTCCATATCTCTTAATATCCTACCACCTGAAAGAACCTTCCACATTAGCTTTGAAAACAAGGTGTAAAGGCCTAAAACTTGACATAGTGATACTATCCACCCACCAATCACCCAGAGTATAACAGAACCAAGTCTAACATTAAATTTAAGAAATAAGCAGGAAAACAAGAAAAGAAATAACAATAGAACTCCACCACAAAAATAAAAAAAGTAATGAATGCAAAATTTTAATGAAATATTATGGAGAATACAATAATATATTATGAATAGTACACAGAGATGAGATAAAATTTATATCAAGAATGAGAGTTGGTTCAATATTAGAATGATAAGAGAGTTTTAGACACAACCTCAGAAGAAGATAATAACATGAATATATATATAGGTCACACAGAGACACAAACACACACATGCAATATAAATAGATAGATAGATAGATAAATAGATAGATAGATGGATAGATAGATAGATAGATTTGTGGAATAAAGCAAAAGCAGTTCTGAGGGGAAAATTTATACCTGTAAAGATTTAAATCAATAAGAAAGAAAAAACATTAACAAATTGGACATGCAACTAAGAAAATTTAAAAAAGAACAAATTAAATCTCTAATTAAACACCAAAAATAGGAATCCTGAAATCAAAAGAGAGATCCATAACATTATCATTTAAAAATTTAATTGATAAATATAACTGAATGCTGGTTTGATTTTTTTCAAGAGAGAGAGGAACCATTGGCTAATGTAATTAAAATAAAGAATAAAGCCAAATTACGAATATCAAGAATGAAAAGGATGAATGCACCACCAATGAAGATGAAATTAAAACAATTATTAGGAGCTATTTTACACAATTATATGTCATTAAAACTCATCATCTAAAGTAAATAGATGAATATTTACAAAAATATAAATTTCTGAGCTTAACAGAAAAGGAAATTGAATATTTAAATATCCCTCCCTTAGAAAAAAGAAATTGACAAAGCCATAAATATCCCAATGCAAGGACCATGTGAATTTCCAAGCAAATTCTATAAAATATTTTTTAAATAATTATTTCTAGCTTTACATACATTATTTAAAAAAAAACAAATACTGACAAAATCATACCAAATTCTTTCTATGACATAGATATAATTGTGAAACCTTAGCAAGTGAAAACAAAAACAAAGTATAATTTCCTTAATGAATAATGATGCAAAATTTTAATGAAATATTAGCAAGAAGAATGCAACAATATATTATGAATAGTACACAGAGATGAGATAAAATTTATATTAAGAATGAGTTCAAAATTAGGAAAATTGCATACATAATTGACCCAATGAGTAATGAAAATGAAACAAAAGATAACTTATTTATTTATTTTTTTATAAAGCTTTTTATTTGTAAAACATATGAGTGACCTTTCAACATTGACCTTTGCAAAAAAACTTTTTTTTCCCAAGCTTTTCCTTTCCTTCCCCCCCCCCCCCCACTCCTAGATGACAGGTTATCTAATACATGCTAGATAGGATAAATTATATGTATATATATATATATATATACATATCTATACAGTTAAAAGATATTTTTTTATTAGATATAATAAAAACTTTTGAAAAAATATAGCATTCTTTCCTATTTAAAATATCATAAGAATAAATGGATCTTTTCTTAAAATGATAAGTATTATCTGTTTAAAACCAAGAGCAAGCATTATCTGCAATAAGGATAGATTAGAAGCCTTCCTCATAAGACGAGGTGTGAAGCAACAGTGTACATTATCACTATCATTATTCAATATTGTACTAGAAAGCTAGTTATAGGAATAAGACAAGGAAAAAGTGGAAGGAGTAAGAGTAGGCAGTGAGGAAACAAAATCATTACTCTTTGTATATGATATGATAATGTACTTACAGAACCCTAGAGAATCATGCTGAAACTAATCAGAACAATGAACAACTTTTGCAGTATATAAAATCAACCCACATAAGTCATCAGCACTTTTATATATATTACCAACATAGTAAGCAGGAAAAGATATATAGAAAAATTCCAATTACAATAATTGCAGATAATACAAAATACTTGGGAGTATGCTTGCCACAAAACACACACACACACACACACACACACACAGGGTGGGGAAAGGTGGAACTATGTGAAAACAATTACAAAAAGCTATTCAGAAAGATAAAGACAGCTCTAAACTGGAGAAATATTAATTTCTGTGGTTAGGCAGAGTTAGTGTAATAAAATTACAATTCTACCTAAATTAATTATTCAGTTCCATAACAATCAACCTACCAAATAAAGAAATTTGCCAGTAGAAGTATTGACTTCTTCATTACTCGCTCATTCTCACAGAAAGTAAGTTCTTTAAGAACAGAGACAGTTACATTTTTTTTTGTCTCTGAATCCCCAGTATCCAGCTTAGTGTGTCACAGTACCTTAAATACTTAGTCTTTTTTGAAGTTAGTAAATTTGACTTGAGTTGCTTATATTAAAGACTCTGTATTCTGTACATGAAGTATGACTAGTGAAAAAAATGGACACAGAAGAGATAGAAAGGGCCAAAATTAACCCAGTTTTGGGGAATATAATGAAAGTGATAGATATAAGAAATTTCAAGGTAGGATAGATTAAACAAGGAAATTGAACATTCCAAAAAAGGGTATGAAAGGATAGGGAAAGATCTAGGATGACTACAAGATTGCAATTCTGTTTAGTTAGAAGGATGATGATGGCAACCAGAAATTGATGAGATAAAGAACAGGTAGACTGACAAAGATGAACAAAAACCATTTTACACTTCATTGTCTTGGAGTTAAGAGGCTAATAAGATATATGGGTAGAATTAGACAACAAGCATTGATGTCATGGGAATGGAATTAAGAAGCAAGGTTAGAGATATACATATTGATTTACAAATGAAGCAAATAGATTTAGTAATTAAACTGATGTTAGAATATGGGATCACCACATGAATGAACACATGAAAGAATAGATGAAATCCCAGTTTAGAACATATATAATGGGTATAAATGTATATGTTACAATGCCTTTTAAACTAATTATCATATGCAAACCATCATCAATAATTTGCTTCAACATATTTATACCTACCATGCCTTCTGCCAGAGTCACTGTATTTTTAATTTTTCTTTGATTACAAGGCCCCATGATGTATTGTGAGTGGAACAATTTTGATGTTTAAATACGTTATCAGGCAGTAATTTAAGATTGATTATATTTGCTCACCATTTTAAAAACAGTTCTTTTAAATGTGATATCTAAACTTCTATTCAGATGCAGCTGATAAATTTCTCTCTTGCTCTCTTTCTCTCTCCCCTCCTCTCTCTCTTCTTATCCCTTTTGTCTTCCATGTTTTCACATGGACTATTTGTGCATGATCTGTGGTAGAGCATTCTGAACTCATATTAATCTGATCAGCCATAGTCAGACACATTATAACTCAGTAGTGATGTCATTTTGGTCCTCTTCAAGAACAAAGTACAAGCACCTCAGCCATCATCTTCATATATACATATGTGTGTGTATACACATATATGTATATATATATATAAAATCAATAATTATAGTTCAATATAGATATGTTCTTTTGTCAACAAATATTTATAGAGTATCTACTATGCTGAAATCTGCATAGAAATAAAGGCCAAAAAAGATCCTATTCTTAGGGAGCTAACTTACTACTGAAGAGGCAATATGCAATCAGCCATATAAAACCAGGACAAATTGGCCTTTATCTTACAGTGAATACATGAACAGTTGGGGGCATGCTAGAAAATGCAATGTCATTTATGCAAAAGTCAACCTGAAGAATCTATCATTTGAATTTGTATAATATATTCTACATAATACTAGTAAATACCTTTATTAATCATCTTTCTCCCTACTTTGTCTTGTTTTTTTAATTAATTAATTATTTATTTTTTAACACACATGGCTTTATGAATCATATTGGGAGAGAAAAATCAGAGCAAAACAGAAGAACCATAGGAGAGAAAAACAAAAAAAGAAGTAAACATAGCATGTGCTCATTTACATTTAGTCTCCTTAGTTCTTTTTTTGAATGCAGTTGGCAGTTTCTTTCCAAAGTCTATTGGGATTGTTTTAGATTATTGAATCACCAAGAAGAAACAAGTCTTTCACAGTTGATCATCCCATATTCTTGCTGTTATTGTGTACAGTGTACTCCTGGTTCTGCTTGTTTTGTCCAGTATCAGTTCATGTAAATCTTTCCAGGCCATTATGTGACCCTGGGCAAGTCACTTAACACCAATTGCTTCAGAAAAAAAAAATCTTCCCAAGTCTTTCCAAAGTCAGCTTGTTCATCATACATTGTAGAACAATAATATTCCATTACCTTCATATGCCACAACTTGTTTAGCCATTCCCCAATTAATGGGCATTTACTAATTTTCCAATTCTTTGCTACCCCAAAAAGAATTGCTACAAACATTTTTTATACCTGTGGGTCTTTTTCCATCCTTTATGATTTCCTTGGGATACAGATTGAATAATGACACTATTGGGTCAAAAGTTTATGCCTTAATTTTGTTTTTTATTCAGGGGATTGGTCAACATAGTAATTTAACAATATTTGATCAATTGAAAGCTCTAAACTTTTGGGGTAAGAATTCATCATTGGACAAAAATTGCTGGGAAAACTGGAAAAAGTTTGGAATAAACAAGGCATGGACCAAAATATCACATTGTGAACTGAGATAAGATCAAAATTCATAAATGGTCTAGACATAAAAGACAATATTATAAGTAAACTAGGAGATAATGAAAAAAAATTTATCTGTTGGATCATTACATAAGGAAAGAGCTTATGACCAAATAATAGAGAGGATGGGAAGAAAAAAAGAATAATTGTGGTTTCATGAAATTAATAAAAAATTGTTTTGCATAGATAAAACTAAAGCAGTCGAAATAAGAAGAACTAGAAACAGGGAAAATTACAAAAAGTTTCTCTAATAAAGATTCATATCTCAAATATATAGGGAACTGAGTCCTACTTCTAAAAATAAAAGCTATTCCCCAATTGATAAATTATTCAAATGATCAAAGGAGATGTTTTCAGAAGAAGAAATCATAACTATTAGTAGTCACATTAAAAAAATCTCTAAGTCACCATTGATAGGAAAAACAAAAATAAAAACAACTTATATAACATCTAACATCCATCACATAGACTAATATGACAGAAAAGGAAAATGAGATTTTGTAGGAGATGTGGAAAATTTGGACATTAATACACTATTGATGGAGTTGTGATATCCTTTGACCCAATAATATCACTATTAGTTCTTTATCTTAAAGTGATGAAAGGAAATGAAAAAGGGCCTGTTTGCACAGATATTTACAGCATCTCTTTTACCAGCTGCAAAGAATTGGGAATTGAAAGATTGTCCATCAATTGGGTAACTGACTGAACAACTTGTAGCATATCATTGTGATAGAATATTCTTGTGCTATAGGAAATAACAAACAGGATGGTTTCAGGGAGGAAAAAAAAGAACTTCAGAAAACTTACATGAATTGATTCAAAATGAAGCGAGTAGAACCAGTAGAATATTACATACAGTAATAGCAACATGATAAGAATGATCATCTATGAAAGACTCAGTTGTTCTGTTCAAGACAATGATTCAAGGCAATTTCAAAGAATCCCATGTGGAAAAATGCTATCTGCTTCCAGGGAGAGAGAGACAGAGACATAGAGTACTGATGAATTCTGAAGCAAAAACAAAAATTCAGGGGTGCTTTTGTCTGTGTTTTCTTTTGCCCCATGGGCCAATATTGAAATATATTTTTCATTGCTTCATATGTATAATCAATATTAAACTGCTTGCCTTTTTAAGGATATAGAAGCAGTGAAAGTTAAAGGGAGAGAAGTTAATGCTCAATTTTTAAAAACAAATGAATACTGAAATTTTGTAATTGGGAAATATTTAATAAAAAATATATTTTTTTAAAGTAAGCACATTCTGAATAAAAAATTCAGCCCTATTTTTCCCTAGCAATCAATAGGAAAAAAAAGGTTTCTTATTTTGTTTCAGTTTTTATTGTTTTTTGGAATGAACCATAATCTCATTGGTATAGAAAATTCTTCATGAATAAAATTCATTTATCAATGCATTTCAAGAGCTGCTCTCAAAAGTCTTAAGGAGTCATTTTAGAGTATTTAGAAATTAAATGACTGCCCCAGGATCACACAGCTAGTATATCTTAGGCAAGACTTGAACCATGATTCCAGGCCTAATTCTCTTTCCTTCACACTAAGCTGCCTACAAAACTCACTGGTAGCAAAAAGATGAGAGATTAGTATTTTGTACACATGCTTTTAATTCATTTCTAAATTTAAATAATAATGGAAAGACTGTATGATGTGATCTTTATTAAGATGTTTGTGGAAAGATAGGCACTTTTGTGCTGTTGATGGAATTCTACATTAGCGTAACTATTATAAAGAACAATTTGAGGTTTTAAAAATAAAGTGGCAAAAATGTTCATTCTTTTTGACCCTACGTTTACCCTGTGAGGCATTTACACTAATGTGTTAACTGATCAAAAGAAACATTTCATAATATACATCAAAATATTTAGAATAAAATGTATTTTGTGGTAGCAAAGAACTGGAAACAAAATAGATGCCATTCAATTGGTAATGCCTAAAAGCAATTGAGGTATTTTAATGCATGGGAATTTTCTGTTCAGGAAAAAAAAATGAATATGATTATAGAGGAAATATAAAAGGACTTATAAAAACTGATACAAAGTGAAGTAAGAGGAACCAAAGAAACAACATACATATTAAATCCAACTATGTAAATGGAGACAACAATAAGTAGGAAATAATTGAAAGTGAAAGTTGTAAGACTGGAATTATGGGACAGATAATAACAAAACAAAATAAAACAAAAAAAACTTCCTTGGATTTTTTTTTTCCAGAAAAGTGGTCCAATGTATGGTTTTTGTTTAATCTTTTCAGTTATGTCTTCATGACCCCATTTGGGGTTTTATTGATAGAGATACTGGAGAGGTTTGCCATTAATGTATGTAATTTTACAGATGAAGAAACTGATGGAAACTGGGTTAAATGATTTTCCTGGGGTCTCACAGCTAGAAAGTATCTCTGGCCAGATTTAAAGTGAGAAAGCTGAGTCTTCCTGACTCTAGCCTCCATACTTTATCTATTGTACCACCTGCTGCCCCTAAGGTGTGGTCCTTTGTATCTACTGTCAGCTTTTTAAAAGATGCATTAATTTAGTTTACTGATTTTTTCTCTTCCTTTTATTTTTCAAAAACTTTTGTATAAAGATATCAATAAAAATTGTAAGTATTCTGAAAAAATACTATTTTACCACTTATTATTGTTTCCTTTTGAATAGAATTTAGTTAACAAATACTGCCAGTAATGGACCCTTCTTGAAAGAAATGTCAACGTTCATTTGACTGCTGGTAACTGTGTTTTGATGCTCACAGTACCATTGGCTCACGTGTTACAGCCAAAGACCATTTCCTCTAATCAGTTCTAACTCCTTTTTTAAATGTATTTGGCTATTTACTGAGTTTTAACAATTGGCCCAAAGCAGAACAATGATATTTGTGAAGCCACTAGAAGAAAAGAATATCAACTAAAGCAGTAAATTAACTTTGGTCCTGCTGATAATATACATGAAAAGTAGGATAATAACTGTTCAGAGAAAAGTGGAGTCTACATAGCAGAGGATTAGAGGGCAAGCTACATTTAATGTGTATTTAACATTTGACAGCTATACTTAACCATCAGGTTGCCTTGAAGAAATGCATAGAGGTGCTTATTCAGAAATTGAAACAGGGTCTAATAAATAAGAGAAAAAGGGAATATAATATTTATTAAGGAAGAAATTTCTTTGTTTCTTCATCATTGTTTTTAAGAGCTCTCTCTATGTGGGTTATAGGTGCTAGCAAAACAGAACTATTCAGAAGTGGCCAAGATCCAGAGACTAACTAAATTAAATATTTTGGCCAAACTCCAAAGGTCAAAATAAACAAGAGGTCAAGTCTACAAATATCAGCTAAGGCATGTAGGTAAAATAGGCTGTTACTAATCTTCACAAACACAGGCCTTGATTGCAAAAAGTCAGAGAATCAACAAGAGAGGCACTTATTAATAGGGTTGGTAAAAGCTTTCCTTAGGGGAGGATATATTTATTTTCTCTCCTGCTAAAAACTATTTTCTCGGTTTGAGTGGCCCTAGGCCTAAAGCTATAGATTATAAACAAATGGAGGTCAGAGGCATACAAGTGAATGTTGCCCCTGACTGAGATAAACAAAAATTGTAAGATTATTTTACAATATGTTCTCACTGGTTTTGTGTTTTTGTCTTCTACCTTAGGCCATTTATTTTTTTAAAAAAAGTTCAGTTTGCTAGTTATGGTTGTTAAAAAAAATACCTTGACTAACATCTCTTCCAAACCCTAGAAATTTAGCACATGCTTAACCTCCTTAAGCCATTTTTGGCTGAAAATAACAGAAAGTAACCATTGGAGAAAACCATTCAGTCATTGGGAAATACTAGGTTTAGTGAGTTCATTTATCCTTGTTCTATTACTCCTTTTTCGAATGAGTATGAATTCTATTTTGCATAGTATCTTTTCCCCTTTTTTCCAAAAATGTTTTCAATATGAGCAAAGGAAAGTTGGCTGACTCTAAATAAATCTTGATGGATCTGAAAAAGAAGAAAACATACAGGTAGGGGTGTGTGTGTGTGTGTGTGTAATCACAGTATAGTTGCTACAGAAGTCTCTCAGCCTTTTTGAAAGGCAAAAATCTGAAATAAATAACTGGGTGACTATAAAAATCAAAAGCCTTAACTTTGTAAAATGCTCATTATTTTTAAGTAGAGTTTAGCACAAGGCAAGGGGCAAGAAGCCAGTAAGCAAAAACTCATATTCATTCAATAATCTACAATAATTTATTAACCACTGACTAAGTAGAATATACAGAACTCTGAACTGGGGGCATAGGCAGAGAAAAAATAGTGATTAAGACAAAGTCCTTCTCTTCATCCTCTTCTTTACTGTCTCCCCTCCACCACCTTTCTGCATGCTTCTTCTCACCTTCCACTTGTCTCTTTCCCTTCCCACTCAGGATTTTTTATGCTTTGGTGCTTTTTTCAAGACTGGAAGAAGCAGTGGAAGGAGAGCAATGTTTTACCCTTCCTTACCTATCGTGGAATTAGTTGATGGTGACGCAGCAGGAAAACAAAGCAGAGATAGATTCATGCTTGTATATGAGCTGAGAGAACAGGTCTTTACAATGAGTTTTTCCACCTACAATGATGTCATCCATGGGGGCACTGAGTGGTCCCTTGAAGAAGTACAGAAGTACAAGACAGATACAGTCTTTGTTCATACTGTCAAAGAGGGGATTTTGCCAAACTTGAGAAAGCGAGAATTCAGAAATTGGATCTTCTAAAGCATGAGTTCTCAATGTTTGTGTGTGAGAGAGACAGAGAGAGAAAGAGACAGACAGACAGAGATGGAGCCAGAGGCAGAGCCAGAGACAGAGATGAGTCTCTTTAGCTGTTCCTTATATTCTATGGATCCCTTTCCAGGAAGATGTGGTTAAAAGCATAGAATGAAACATATAGGATTGCAAAGGAAACCAATTATATTGAAATATAGTTAGTACCTACACTACATTCTACTTAAAGAATGAAAGCAATGAGTTATTTGTACAGTGCAATAATTGTTAATAGCAAGGGTCTAGTTTGCTTAGCAGCCCCCAAAATGTGTTTACGTTTAAGGGATTCTAAGCCACAAAATGTCATTATGAGCCTATAAAAGGATTGTGTTTGACCCTTTGAAAGACAGAGAATTCACTGGAGTGTTAAGATATTGCCCTGATAACAAATCTAATTCCAATTCTCATCTATACAGAAAGCTCAAAGGCTATATGAGTGCACTATCTCCAAATTGTCACCTATGTACCTTCTTCACTCCTCTCACACTGTCAATATATTGGTTGAAGCCCTTGTGTCTCATCAAGCCTGACCTTGCAGTAAATTCTTGAATGGTCTCCTTGCTTCAATTCAACTTCTCAGCGTACTCCATTTTCTATTTAATTATTAAAGTAATTTTCTAAAAGCTCAAGTTTGACCATGTCATTCCCATTTCAGTAAACTACAGTGTCTCCAGGATTAAATAAAAAATCCTCTGGCTTTTAAATTACTTTATACTCTAGACATTTCCTATCACTGTAGTTTACACAGACCCTATTCCCTTTCATGTGCTCTTTAATTCAGTTATGTTGGCCCTGTCTCTATGTCTTGCACAGCCTACATTATCTCTGGATTGTACATTTTCACAGCATCATGACTGGAATTCTTCACCTCTACTTTCTGACCTCCTTTGATACCCTCAAGGCTTGATAACCTTCTCCTTCTAGAAGAAGCCAGTTTAAGTCCCCACTAATGCTAATCTCTTCAATCTGAGATTACCTCCAATTTATCCTGTATATATATTCTATTCATTGTTTGAATTTTTTTTTCCATTTGATTGTTAGTTACTTAAAGACATGGACTGCTTTACCTTTCTTTGTATCCCTTGCATTTATCATTGCTCCTGTTACACAGTTGGTACTTAATGTATGTTCTTGTTGTTTTCTTTGTTTTTTGTTGTTGTTGTTTGTTTGTTTGTTTTTTTTTGTTTTTTTTTTTTTTACTTAACGCTATGTCTCTGCATCTTATTTATGGTATCCTGGGAATTTTATTTATTTATTTATTTATTTTCATTTCACATGGGGTAAAATTATGATCTCTACTTTTTCAATGCCTGTATTACATATTGATAGAGAGCAATTTATTTTTTAAACCGACTTTTGGCAAATCTTGACATGAGTCAGATTCTAAGGAAATATTAGAATATTTCCAAAAAGTACTACCAGTTCAAGGACATGAACTAAAGAGAAACACTGATCACCTTGGAGTATTGCTCTAAGATTAGACATAGACTATATGACCTCAGAACTTTTGGAAAGGTTTGAAAAACTAGTGCCTTATTTAATCCAGATCCAGGTCTCTCTCTACAGTACCAATATCTTCTCCCTTAAAATATGGCAAGTGAACAAAAAGTGTTCTTTATTTTTAATCTTAGTTTCCCTAATCAAAATAATTAGGGAATAATGATATCTTATTGCTTAATGAATACAAAATCTTGATCTTCTTCATATACTCTTAATTTTTATCTTGAAATTTCACTATATAAACTTTTATTCTCTGTCTTTCTCTGTCTCAGTCTTTCTCTGTCTCTCTGTCTCCTTCTCTTTCTCTCTCTCACTTTTTCTTTCTCTCTTCTTTTACCGTCGCTTGGTGGAAATTTAAAAAAAAAAGAAAATTTATGTAATAAATATTTGTAGTCAAACAAAACAAATTCTAACATTGTCTTTGTTCAGCAATGCATGTTTCATTCTCTATCCTGATTCCATTATATTTTTGTCCCAAGCAATATAACATTCTTCATCATTGTCCATCTGTAGTTAGGATTTGTCATTGTGTTGATCAGAGTTCTTATCTTTCAAAGTTTTGTTGTTGTTAAAATTTAGTCCTGTATACATTGTTCTGAATCTGTTCACTTTACTCCACATCCATTCGTACAAGTTTTCCAAATTTTCTTTGAAACCATCTACACGCAAGCTTGAAGAGCTTAGATATTATCCCATGGAGCATAACATCCCAGGTACTAGTGGTGAAGATGAAAAAAATTACTTAACAATAGAAATATCAAGTAATGCTTAGAAGAGTATACTTTATTCTGGGATGTAGAAATACTCCCAGAATTCTAGGAGCAATTAAAAAATATGATTCATACCTGAAAATAAGGGATAGATTCATTGATTTCATGGTCTCTTTCAACCCTCTTTGTTGCTTCAGGCATAATGTCCTAGGGACTCATACACACATATCTCTTATCCTTTTTGCTCTTTGCCAAATGTTATACTTATAAAGTCGATTTTGTTTAGTATTGGGGTCCTTTGTCTCTATGAGAGCATAACACTTTTTTTTTGCTTGTTGTTCTTCAAACTGAGCCATCCCATCCCTGATTGTTACATGCCAGCATGGTCTGTCGCCTACTGTCATTTCCCAGATGGTGTTGTATCATCACAGGTTTCAGTGCTGCTCACTCATGCAAGGCGAAAATGTTGGGAAGAACAGGGCACTGTAATTGTGACCTAAGTCTGTGAGTGGGAAAGAAAAACAGTCCTTTGAGTCAGAAAACAACTTCAATCATTTGCAAGAGCCAGCACCAATACCCAGATAAAATGAGAATGGAGTCTTTGCTTTGACTTCTTTGGGTTTAAAAAAGACATATGTGGGAGGTAGACTTTTGAAAAATGTATAGAATTGCTATTTCTTAGTATTAAATTACCCATTTGTGATATCATGCTTTATAAGATGATGCACATTTTTCCCCTTCAGTAAATGCAGATGAGGTAGGAATTCTTTTCTGCATTATTTACAGATTAATATGCATATTAACCATACAGATAAACTCTAGATTTTAAATGGAGAATATTACCATTTATAATATTAAGAACCTCAAGTGACTCAGAGCATGTAATGAAGATTTTTTTAAAAGGTATTTAATACATTTAGCTGGGCAGCCCAATGATAAGTGGGTTAGATAAGCTATTAGAACATTTATAAAATTCATACTGGATGGGTGAAGACTTGTTGGTCTTGAAAATTTCTAAGAGGCACAGTCATGTCTCTTAACATTATTCTCATGACTACATAAGAGTAAAAATATACCTATTCGTCCCTGACTCTACTTAACCTCCAAATCATGGTCTCTTCCATTAGAAAAAGGGCAGCTTCCTCTCTTAGTTTATTCAGACCACCTTCTCATCTGGATAATTTGCATTTATCAGTGTTACATTAGGATCTGTGCATAGGTAGAATGGTAGTTGGGAATATATTGAGAATTACACTTAGTATTTCAGAGTCATAAAGCTAGGAAGTTTCTTTGGACATCACCTACTATCTTTTTCAAAAGAGAAAACTCAGGGGGATGAGTGACTGGCATTAGACACAAGGTCTGAGATTAAGAAACAGCACAGGTTTGAAAGTATACATCTGAATTTATCATCCACGTAGGACACTTCTTTCTACTGAGGAGATGATTCTTGGATCATTTATATCTACTTAATACTTAGGTAGCCCATCTCTAGAACCTGCAAAGCTTCTCAAGTAGCTAATATGCTACTAATTTCTGAGCAGAAAATTTCTCTTTTATGTAATTAAAGAATCATCTGTCTAACTGGTAAAGTAGAGGAACTGGCATCATATTCTTAAATAATTAATATGTCTAAGAACATGACATAATTCTATGTGGATAGCATTGTATAGCAATGATGCTACTCTTTAACATTTCTCTAGCTCTTTAAACTCTTCAAAGCACTTTGCCATATATTAGCTCATTTGATCAGCACATCAATTCTTAAGGATAAATATCATTATTATCTCCATTTTATATATCAGGAAAGTAAAACTTACAAAGGCTCAATAACTTGCTTAGGCTCACATAATAACTGCATGAGGTGGGTCTGACTATCATTTTGGCTGATCTCTTTCCAGGTCACTTAAGAGATTCAGCATCTGAATAAAGATGCTTTCATAGATTGCTTTGAGAAGTGAGGTTTGAAATCCTCAAGCAGAGGCTAGCTTGACAATGTGTTATGTATCTTATAATGGTTAAACTTATTTAACTAATTATAGGCTTTATCAGAAGTGCATTCTTTGAAACTTGTAAATTATGTGATTAAAAACAATCCATGACATGAGAAAGGGAGGTTTTTAAGTAGATTGAAAATGTTTACACATACACATACCAGATAAGTGACAACCCAGTATTCCTGAGAAGGCCTACAAATTAACTAAATCTGAGAGACATAAACACAATGGGATCTTTAAAAATACCAGAATTTCAGGACAGGTATTTTGTGTATAAGGGATCTGGTCCTAAGTTACCAGTGAAATTCTGTGATGGCAACAACCTACTAGTGGCTAACTAGGATTATTGGAGCCATCTGATAGTGGCTTGGGGGGAGGATCTAATTCTGCCCAGCAGAATAGATCCCTTCATGTGAGAGGATGATAATGATACAAGGAGCCTAAGAGGCAATTGCATTCTCTGGCCTCCCTCCTCTTCTCTCTGGTCTTTAATTTATTTCATTCCCAATCCACAAGCAAAGTCCAAATCAGTAAAAATTGATTTGCAATTCCTTCAGGTTCATTATGAGTCACAGCTGTGGGGGCTTTTGGAGAATTGACACTTAGTCATGGTGCTTAACAAAATTCATTCAAGATCTAAACTAGTTTAGTAGATATGAAGAGAATACCATGTCTGTTTGTTTTAAGTTATTCTGAGACATTTAGTGGTCTTACATATTTTGGGGCTTTGGTTTGGGGTTTGGGCAAGAGCTCTATAGAAAATAGTAAACTCATGTATCCAACCAAACTCAAATCATCCTTTCCCTCTCTTTTCCTGCTTTTTCTCCAAGGTCAGTTCATGGTCTTGAAATCGCAGACTAAAAATTTGCTTCTACTAAGTTCTGATGGATGACAAACAGTATGGATATTTAATACCATGTTCCTTATGCTATGATGCTATAGTATCCCCACAGACACTATAGTGAAAAATTAATACCTTACCTTATCAACCCTTTCAAAATAATTCTTATTACAAATGAGCTCTTATCTGGCATATCAATTTAGAAAACCTTATATTATTATTATTATCTATGTTTTATTATATTTTTATTTACTTTGTTAAATATTTCCTAATTACATTTTAATCTGATTTGGGCAGCATTTGAGAGTATTAGTAAGCCATATGGAGCCTCAACTATGATATTATCTGATTGTTCATTAAAATCATATTGTCACAAAACCATATACAGTTTAGAGCAGAAATGATCTTTATAATTAATTTAATTGAATACTGTTCAGAGGGTACATTTTATAGTTGAGAAAGCTAAATATCAGAGATGCTACAGAGCTTGACTAAACATCTCTGTACTCTATGCCAACATTGTATCAATAAGCAATCCTGAATTTTGCCTCTTGTTTAAGAATGATAGCTCTAAACATGGGTTTTATAACCTTTTCATACTATAGTTATGAGACTGCTAAACAAAAAGATCATATGAAAGCATCATATATAGAGAGTTAAAGAAAAATAGAGCTTCATGGAAGATAAGGTCTTGATCAAGGAGACACAGATATTGTAGGTCAAATGTGCAACATGAAACCAGTTTGCCATACACTAGAAGCTGTATGTTTTCCATTTGGCAATATTGACATCCCATGACTTTAATCTTGTCACTTTTCTTCTCAGAAATATTCACATTTCAAAAATTGTATATGAATTCCTTAGTCTGATATGCCATTCTCTAAATAGTGTTAACTCTGTTAACTTGTTTCCCAATCCTATTTCACATTTTTAACATTGCATGTGTATGTTTATGTATGTGTGTACTCATTTATCAATATTATGCTTGATATACTACCAAGAGCTGCTTTCAAATAAAGGCCTTGACCTTTCCCACTTTCCCATCTTTCTTATTACTCATGGTACTAGTGCCAGCAACTTCAAGTAACATTATGTATAGGTTCAGGGGGTATATTCTCAAGTAAAGCTATAAGATACACACACACACACACACACACACACACACACATGCACGCACACCTTTAATTTATCTATTTTCTCTCTTCTAGCCAAATAATTATTTAATTTATTTCCTGCTCCTTAAATACACCATTTTATTATTTCTGCTTTCTCTTTACTCACGGCTTTCCCTATACAATGAATATCTCCCAATGGCCCAAACAACAAAATTTGTTTTTCAAATGCCTCTTATCCTTTAGGTTCAGCTACAATAAATGTTCTCCTTTTAAAGTTTTTGTGAACAGTTCCAGGAATCTTATAGTTTCATGGAACCACTTAACTCTATAGCTCAAAGAGACCTTAGACATCATCTCTTTTACCACTTTACAGATGAGGAAACTGAGGTAGAGAGCAAAGTTTCTGTCCTTTGCATCCTGATGATGCTTTTTTGGTACCATTGTCTTAAGAGTGATCATCAACATCCTTCTGTTATGTTTCTTTGTGTCCATTTATCATTTTTACTAGATTTAAAGATAGAAATCATTTTATTTATCATTTTATTCCATGGTTGAATGCCTGTTATAGAAAATGCTCAATTTGAAATGTGTTAAGGAATGTATTAATAGATCAATGAAACTATTTTCTTTGATGTGCTTCATTCTATATTTAAAGTCCAAGATACTTTGGGGCCTTCTACATAAGGTCTAATTTATAATATGTACTAGGGACTTGTATTCTGACATTTCCATTAAGGTTTGAATTTTTCATAAGCAAAGAACTTACTTTTACCATAGACTGCCCTCCAAGTCACTAGGCAGCTTCTTTAAGATAAAAGAATTTACTTTCTAACAATGGGACTCTGTCATTTTGAGCACCAGAAATTTTAAAATATATGTTTCCCATCATCCTTACTTCCCTTAAAGGCTTATATCAAATTATATCAGTGACCCAAATAAGAGGTCCATAAAGACCACATTTCTTTTGGCTTTTATCTTCTCCATTGCTAGATACAAAGCACCAATGTTTCTTCAAATGCTAACATCCAAGAGATTTTCTGAGATTTACTCAGCTTTTGTTTTTGGTTTTTGGGGGTTTTTTTTGGTTGTTGTTGATTTTTCCTCCACTATTAAGGAGAATATCTAGAAAGTCTTACAGCTTCAGGGGAAAAACACTATATTCTTCTCTTGCTTCTTATTACCACCAAGAACCACTTTGTTTAGTGGCACATCTTCTGGGAATACAATCACTAGCCTTTTTTCAAACCTCATTGTTCAACTATGTGAGGCCACAAATGACATGTTATTTATTATTCCAAACAACATAGAAGAATCTGCTTTAAGAAAACTTCAAGTAAGAAAATTTCAACTTAACAAAACAGAAAAATTAGGTGATTGTTTACTTTATTAAAAGGTGTTAGGTAGCAAATTTCCGTAGCATATATCAAATTGAATTTCTTTTTTTTTTAATTTCCCTAACACAGAACTGATTAAGCATACAAATCTTTTGTGCAAAGTGAGGCCCATCTGAATAATCATAGTCCTTAACAATGTGAAATGATCTTGGAAAACAAATTTACTATTACATTATATTGTTTCACAATATTTGGTACAATTGTAAGGCAGACAAATCTTGTTTTTGGCACTCTGCTACCTTGTATATTTTAGTCATTTTTATATTGGTACCCATGGCCCTAATGTTCTTCTGGTTACCAAGCTCCCCTATTTATATCCAATGGAGATGATCTTTTTATATTATGTTGCATATTCCAGACTTTTCCCTTCTCATCAAAACACCATTATTTGTTTGTTTTTTTGTTTGTTTGTTTTTTTCATAAAGATTTGTTAATCCACAGAAGTTACATTCACAAAAGACTTCCTGTTATAATCCTGTTATAACCTCAGAGCCTATTTGGAAATGTACTTCTCAGATGGAGGGAGAGACTGAAGAATCATAAAAGACAGGAATAAACAATGCCCAGTATTTCCCACCTTATACATAACTCTTGCCTAGACTTTCAGTTGGGAAAACTATATATGGGACTACATTGGTAAGATATTAAGAACTAATGCAATAATATGATACTTTCTCATTATATTTTTAATCTAAGCACATTACCTCATTCACTTAAACTAAATAAGTGACACAGTAAGTTGCAATACTATAATCAAAGAATTTTAAAAAGTTGTGATCCCCATTTTAATGTCTATATGTGAATGTGTGCATATATTTATGTGTACACATATTCATGTGCATGTGTATTTATTTGCATGCCTATCTTATAGCTACATATACTCATATATATTTGCACATATATGCATATTTTTAAAATGATTTAAATCATCAATTGGAGGAGGAGATAGGATATGAAATGTACATAGATAAGCATAAAGGAAAGAAACATGTATTCATTAAAAACCTATGTTCCAGATACTCTGCTAAGCATACTATTCAAATTGTTATTTTATCTTTACAAAAGAAACAATAGAGGGAGATGTGATATTATTATCCATTTTTTGTAGTAGAGCAAATTGAGGAAGACAGAAATTAAGTGACTTACCCAGATTCATACAGATAATCTCTAAGATTGGAAATGAACTTAGATTTTCCTGATTCCTAGGGTCTACTCCATCCATTGGGTCATCCAACTTTTTTGCAACAAGGAAAGTGTGATAATGGGCTACAGAGAGAGCCAGATAAAATTTTAAAGACAAATTTGCATAAAGAGAGAAAGTATGGATAGGTTTTGAATTGCATCTTTAGAAAAAGTGGAAGATATCCATTTTCTCATTTATAGAAATAGGGGTAGGAAGCTCTCAGAAGACTACAGAGTCCCTCAGGTCCATTCCACCTCGAAGTCTGTGATGATGACTAGTTTCAGAACTTAACCTAGATACAAATACTAATTTCTCTCTGGGATAGTTTTCCTTTTCTTTTTTTTTTACTGTACTATGTCAAATGCAGTCAAAATATTCTTAAATATTGGCAGATATTTATGTTGACTCATATGACTGTCAAGAGATATGAAATGCCTATTTTAAAAGTAAGAGAAAAATACAGATGCCCCCTAAAAAACAAAACCAAATGAAGAAAGCATATAAAATAATAAACTATAAAAACTATAAAAGTATAAACTAAAAAACTATAAAGAAGATCAATTTTGGTTGAGAAATAGAGAAGAATGCAGGAATAGTTAGAACATCATTATTCTCAGCTTATAAATCAACGTTGTTGAATAGAACTTAAGAAAATCATGACAACATACTGATTGGTTCCCCCAAAATTTGTGCTAGCTAGTCTGAGCTTCTAGTGAAACAATCATTTTCCTAATCCATTTGCTCTCCAACTCAATTGTTATTTCAAAAGTTTTTTATTCCTTTTCAAGGCTCCTACAACCTTCTCTCTTGTTATCATTTCAGTTGAGGAATTGAACTAATAGTTTACCATCAAAATTGAGACTGCTCTTTGAATTGATTTTAAAATTAATTTTTTGCTTGTTTTCTGTCTTTTAATTTTTTTTCTTTTTTATCACTTCTGGAAATAATTTTTGTTTGTATCTAATCTTCACTTTAATGTTTTGCTTATAACTGCTTTCACATTATTTTCATCTTTTGAGTTTATACCTTTATTTTTCCCTTTCCCTAAAGTAGCCTTTTAGGGTCAGACATTATTTTGTTGTTTTCTTCTTTTTCTTGCCTTTGCTTTTCTTGACTTTGAACTTTATATTAGCATATAATGCTAATATACTCTACTAACCTGGAGGAGAATCACCTTTCAGGTTCCAGAATTTAATTCAATTCATGCTATTTTAAAATATTTTAAAAGTGAATTTTGGAAGAGTTCAGCTTGAATGTTCCCTATACTCTCCTAGCTTGGCTCTGCTATGACATTTTCTCCAGTACCTCCTTTTTTCTTTTCTCTTCATCTCACATTGGCTAGAAATCTTTCTCTAACATTTCCTTTCACTATCTTTTCTTCTCTGGGCATTTTTATCTTTTTGTTTAATACTATTCCCCTTGATAATCTCTTAAGATCCCATGAATCAAATTATCATTTTGAATATGATTTTTAGGTCTATACATATTTTTCTTCTCTTTCTCCTAATCTATCATCTTGAATCACCATTTTGGACGTATGAAAATGAATATCCTTTAGGGCATAAGTATCAAACTTCTTTACCTTCTGTTGCCAACCAAATTCCCAAGCATCTCTGGCACCAGATTAAAAAATAATTGTGAAATTTTTGACAAAATAAATACAAATAAAAAACAGATGCTTAATTGTGCTTTTTAAGTTAATATGAAAAGAATTGGCATCTTTTTCTGCTTGAGTTTGATACCACTGATCTAGGGTTAGACATCTTGACCTCAAAATGAAAAAGAGCTTAGAATCTATACTTATCCAAAATAGGAAACTTTCTCTTTTCAACTTTCCTTGTACTATCAAGGAAAGCACCACTTTTCCAGTCATTCAGGTTTAAAATTTCTCTAACATTTATTCCACATATCCATTCTATTTTCAAATGTCACTTTACAAAATCTTTCATTCATGTTCTTTGCATTCACATAGACACAAACTACTATTACCACATCTCAACTAGATTATTCCTATAACTTGCTTACTTGTGTTCCTTCACAACAATGCATCTTTCAATAAATTGTGTTTGGTTTAACCAAATTGTAGGTCTGACCATATCATTTTCCTACTCAGTAAACTATACTAGTTAATTCTTATATTCAGAATCAAAATTAAATCCCTGATTTTCATTAACCTCCTTTTAAAACCTAAAGGTACAACCTACCTTTCTAATCACAAACTATTTGTAATAGTGGAGCTTTTATAAAGGAAAATATTTACTTCAAAATATCACAAATACCAAACATTAACATCTTGATACATGGGAGGCATATTTTCCTTCCCTCAAGTTATCACTTCATTTTCTGAGGACGGGAAGAAAATTAGATCATAGTTTATGTCATTTCCAATAGAGCAGAATCCCAGCTTTAAGTCCAAAATCCCCCTCCAGCTTGAGTTTCAGGCACTCTCTTCTTAGGGCTTCCATAATGACCTTGTTGGCTTACCTTACCACCCAATTTGTAATCTGGTGCCCAGGTTTCCATGGCTTAAACTCCATATCTGTGGGGGATTATCTTTTGGCAGCTGAAACAGAATGACAAAAAACAAAACAAAACAAAAACAAAAACAAAAACAAAAACAAAACAAAAAACATAGAACAGAAAAAAATATCCCTCAGATACATTTCTCAGAATAAAAAAGATTTAAGTGGAAAAAAGCAAATTACTCCATTCTTACTGGTTTTATGTATGGCATCCATTCTGGGCACAGCAAAGAATAGTCATACAAAAGTACAGGGGAAATAATGGCAGAAAGGGCAATGAGTTCTATCTCACTAACTTTAAAGACAGACAGTAAATTGAAGGAAATCATATAATCCACATGGTCAGGAAATTATCAGGCTTTCCATTAGTCAAATTAGACCTCCTCAAATGTCAAGATGAATATTTATTCCCCCCTATAACTTTTTGGTCTATTTAATACAAGCCTACTTGTCATTCCTGACATATTCCAGACATTCCATCTTCAAGTTCCATGCTTTTGACATGGTTACTAGACATACCAGAATTTCATTTCTTCTTCTGTACATCTTATAGTCACTGGATTTTTCAAGATTTATTCAATTTAAATCCTACCTAATTCAGTTCCTCTAAGGCCTATCCCCATCCCAGTTATTTTACCTTCACCTCTGAGAATACCTTCCAGAATTTGGTGTATATCTCATAATTATATACTTATTTATAAATCATCTTGTCCATTAAAATGTGTCCTTCTTGAAGTCAATGTTTTTGACCTTTTGTATCATGACACTTAGCACAATGACTGACACATAGTGAATATTTAATAAATGTATGTTGACTTATTGAATCTGTCATTATTCTACTCATAAGCTCAAATAATAATCACAAGTTCCTTTCTAGAAATGTGAGTCCAATTAAAACAATGAACCAGTTTTCTGTTTTGTTTTGTTTTGTTTTGTTTGTTTGTTTTGCTTTTTGTTTTTTAGTTAAGGGACTCATCTGAATAGAGAGTGAATATGAGCCTTGAGGAAGAACAAATAGGTTGGAATAGTCACTATTGTGAGGTAAATAAAATCAGTTGATGAGGTATAAAATGATTATTTTATGGCAGGGAAGAAGGGAGTTTAAAAAAAGAGAGAAGGAAAAGGGTACTAGGGAAATTCAGAGGCAAATTGGTAAAAAAAAAATATTTATACCATGAATTGTTCTGTTTTAGAATATGTCCACTTACATTCAAACTAATGGGCTTCCTCAAAACCTTAAAGTCCTTATCACTAATGATCAGTGAGTGAAGCCATATAATGAAGAGTGCTGAAAAAGAACACAGTAGATTATGCCATCAGTAAAGTGTACTTGAGAAAGAATATTTGGTGTGATCACAAGAAAATAGAGTAACATAAGAGAGGGAGATCCAGTAGGCTCCATTGGTACTCTCAGTTTTTATAAGAAAGAAAGGAAAGTCTTTTGCATATAGACACCTCATGGTGAAATTATGGAAACAAATGGTCAAGAATCTCAGAAAATTATTAGAATGAGTGGATTGCTATTTTTGTGGGAGTGAAGAACTACTAAATGGCTAATACCACAGATTTTTATAAATGATTAGTGTTCAATTTGTAATCACTAAAGGAAAACACAGGGATGTTTAAAATAACAAATAGTAAGAAAAAACTTACAAACATAAATTTCTTAGTCTTTTATTCTCAAGTGCTATAAACTATATCTAATTGCTTCTTTATTAATCATCCCCTTAATTTCTTTCTTAATCTACTTAGTAAGTCCAGATACATTTATTAAATGTGCCAGTTTAACTCTATGCCAGTTATTGTGCTAAATGCCTTATGCTTTTGCTTGGGATACAAAGAAAAGCAAAAAACAGGTCTTGCTTTCAAGATGTTAATATTCCAAAGAAGAAGACAACATGCAAAAAAGTATGTACAAACAAGTTATTTTCAGTATTAATTGGAGATATTCAACAGAGGAAAGGGACCAGCATTAAGAGGATTTGGAAAAATTTTCATAGAGAATATTCAATTATAACTGAGTCTTTTTAATTTTTGTAAATCTTTTCTTTTTTAATTAAAGCTTTTTAATTTTCAAAAGTTATTTATAGATAACTTTTAACATTAACATTTGCAAAACCTTGTGTTCCAATTCCCCTTCTTATCTCACCCCCTCCCCTAGTGAGCAAGTAATACAATATATGTTAAACATGGTAAAAATATGTTAAATCTAATACATGCATACATATTTATACAATTATCTTGCTGCAAAAGAAAAATCAAATCAAAAAGAAAAAAATGAAAAAGAAAATAAAATGCAAGCAAACAACAACAAAAAGAGTAAAAATGATATGTTGTGATCCACAGTCAGTTCACACAGTCCTCTTTCCACGTGTAGATAGGTGGTTCTCATCATCACAAGATTATTGGAAGTGGTCTGAATCATCTCATGGTTGAAAAGAGTCACGTCTATCAGAATTGATCATTGTATAATCTTCTTGTTTCTGTGTACACTGTTCTTCTGGGTCTACTCACTTCACTTAACATCAGTTCATGTAGTCTCTCCAGGCCTTTTTGAAATCATCCTGATGATCATTTCTTGTAGAACAATATACCATAATTTATTCAGCCATTTTTCAAATAATGGGCATCCACTCAGTTTCCAGCTTCTTGCCACTACAAAAAAAGTTGCCACAAACATTTTTGCACATGTGGGTCCCTTTCCCTCCTTTGGGATATAAGGCCAGTAGAAACATTGCAGTATCAAAGGGCGTGGCGAATCAAAGTTGATAGCTCTTTGGACATAGTTCCAAATAGTTCTCTCTTTTTTTTTTAATTTCTTAATACTTTTTATTTGCAAAACATATGTATGGGTAATTCCTAAACATTAACCCTTACAAAGCTTTCTGTTACAATTTTTCCCCCTACTCCCCACCCCTCCCTTAGATGGCAGGATATCCACTACATGATAATTATGTTAAAATACTTAAGAAATCGAATATATGTATAGTTATTGCATCATTTTTTGTGCAGGAGAAATCATATCTACAAGAAAGAATAATCCGATAAAAAAAAATACAATGCAAGCAAACCTCAATAGAGAACATGAGAATGTTATGTTGTGGTCCACATTTCACATCCCTCTCTCTGGGTGTATATGGACTTCTTCACCAAACAATTGGAACTGGTTTGAAGCATTTCATTGTTGAAGAGAGTCATGCCCATTAGAACTGATCCTCATATAGTATTGCTGTTGCCGTGAATAATGATCTCCTGGTTCTGCTCACTTCACTGAGCATCAGTTCATGCAAGTCTCTCCAGGCCTCTCTGAACTCGTCCTGCTGGTCATTTCTTAAAGAACAATAATATTCCATAACATTCATATACCATAATTTGTTCAGCCATTCTCCAATTGATGGGCATCCATTCAGTTTCCAGTTTCTAGCCACTACAAAAAGAGCTGCCACAAACATTCTTGCACATGTGGGGCCCTTTCTTTCTTTTATGATTTCTTTGGGATATAAGCCCAATAGAAACACTGCTGGGTCAAAGGGTATGCATAGTTTGATAACTTTTTGAGCATAGCTCCAAATTGTTCTCCAAAATGGTTGGATCCCAAATAGTTCTCTACAATGGTTGGATCACTTCACAAATCCACCAATAATGTATTAGTGTCCCAGTTTTTTCACATCCTCTTCATTTGTCATTGTCTTTTCCTATCATCTTATCCAGCCTGAGAGGTGTGTAGTGGTACCTCAGAGTTGTCTTAATTTGCATTTCTCTGATGAATAATGATTTGGAGCACCTTTTCATATGACTAGAAATGGATTTAATTTCATCTAAAAATTGTCTGTTCATGTCCTTTGATGATCTAGCAATTGGAAAATGGCTTGAATTCTTATAAATTTGATTCAACTCTCTATATATTTTAGAAATGAGATCTTTATCAGAACCTTTCCAGGTTATTGTTTCCCTTCTAATTTTGTCTGCATTCATTTTGTTTGTATAAAAACTCTTTAACTTAATATAATAAAAAATTATCTATTTTTGTTCAATAATGATTTCTGGTAGTTTTTGTCAAATAGTGAATTCTTATCCCAAAAGTTGGGGTCGTTGGGTTTGTCAAACACTAGATTACTATAGTCATTGACTATTTTATTCTGTGAACCTAACCTGTTGCACTGATTGACTACTCTATTTCTTAGTGAGTACCAATTAACTGAGTCTTAAAGAAAATCATAATAAAAAAAAGAAAAAATTCCAGGCATTAGTAGCAGCCAGCAAAAGTATAATCTAGGGGCAGCTAAGTGGTGCATTGGATAGAGCACCAGCTCCAAAGTCAGGAGGACCTGAGTTCAAATTTGACCTCAGACACTTAAAACTTCCTGGCTGTGTGACCCTGGGCAAGTCACTTAATTCCAATTTCCTTAGCAAAAAAAAAAAAAAGAAAGAAAGAAAGAAAGAAAGAAAGAACAAAAGAAAGGATGAAAGAAAAAAAAAGTATAATCTAAAGATTTGAGCATGTTTATTGAAAAAGAACAGAAAAGCCAATATGCCTACAAGACAAAGTATGTAGTAGGAATTCAGGAATAAAAAGACTGGAAACACATGAGAAGGCCAGATTATGAAGTTCTTTGAACACAAGGGAATTTAAATATGATAATGAAGTTGATGAGCAGTCAAAGGAATTTAATTTGTAAGTTGGGGGGGAAAAGGGAATGGTATGACCTTTGCTTTTGAAAAATCATTTTGAGACGAGATCAGGATTGAGATGATTGAGAGATGGCACATTGAATATTGCACCAAAGCTGTAGGACTTGAATTCCAATCTGGTCCCAGATACTAGCTGTGTGACCCTAGGCAAGTCACTTAACCTAAATGAGAAGGAGAAGGAGAAGGATATTATCATGATCATGAAGATAACAATGATGATGATAATCATTCTGATATCTAAATGGAGCAGGGATTAGAGTAGAAAGAGATTGAGGCAAGGATACATGATCTCTTGTGAGATGAATGAGGACTGGACTAATGTAGTGTTAATGTTAGAGCAGAAAAAGACGGTTCTATGACAACTGCTTTTATGTGGGGAGGGTGTGTGTGAAAGATGTTGAGTTTGAGAATTGTAGCTAGATAGTAAGTCCAAGTGACTAGGAAAATGGTAGTATCTTTGTAATAGGGAAGTAATAAAATGTGGAGTACTTGAGTGGTACTTAAAAGTGGAATACTGAAGTGGAGACTTGAAGTTATGAAAAGTGGATGTTGAGTTTTGAACATGATAAACTTAAGATGTCTATGACATTGAGTTTGAGATGTACAGTAGCAAGTTGGAGCTATGAAACTGGATATAAGGAGAGAATTAGGGTTGATTCCATAATTCTCAGACCTTTTTCATTGAGATGATAATTAAATCCATGGGAGTTTATGAGATTACTGAGGAAAATAATACAGAGAATAATAAAGAGAGCCTAGTAACAAGTTCTCTTAGATACCCAAAATTAGGGTATAACTTACATAAATATTGAGCAAAGGTGACTGACTGAGAGACAGAAATCAAACAAGTACCAATAAACCCAGGACAGATCAGTATTGTGAAAATCTAATGATAAAGAGTATTAAGGACAGTAGAGCAGTACAATGACAAAGGCTGCAAGGAATTCCAAAAAGATGAAGACTATGAAAAGCCCTGTAATTTCAAAATTTAAGGATCATTTATAACTTTGGAGAGAGAAATCCCCATTGAATGGTAAGATTAAAAACCATATCTAAGATTTATTAAACTAAGAAGAAAAATATAGAGATCAATTGTTGACAGTTTCTCAAGGAGTTAATCATAAATGAGAAGAGAGATATGGGTTGATAGCCAGCAGGGATGGATTGATCTAGTGAATACTGTTTTGTTTTTCATTGCTATTGCTTTTTTTTTAACATTAATTAAGGTATGGGGTATATTTGTAGGCAATAGGGAAACAGTTAGTAGATAAGGAGAAACTGAAGATAATGAAGAGTCACTCTTACATCCAAGAGTCATGAAAAAAAAAAAAACTATTGGGAAAGATAGAAGGGAATAGGATGATTTGTGCATGCAGATATGTTGGACTTGACGAGGAGAAAGGTCCTTCATGAGAGATGGAAATTAAGGAGGCAATAGTAGCAGAAGGTGTCTGAAAGATATGAGATGAGAAGAGGAATCAAGGTCATGCCTATTAATTTTCAGAATAGTAAAATTGAAGTACAAAAGGGTGGCTTGTCTAAGGTTATATCAAATTTAACAATATTTAACTGTCCCTATTCTTTTTTTTTATAAATTTTATTTTTTTATTTTATTTGCATAACATATGTGTGGGTAATTCTTCAACAATAACCCTTACATAGCTTTCCGTTACAAATTTTTCCCCCAACTCCCCACCCCTCCCCTAGATGGCAGGATATCCACTACTTGTTAATTATGTTAAAATATTGGCAAATCGAATATATGTATACATATTTCCAAACTTGTCATTGTTGTGCA